>WBNM01015699.1:253498-283823 GCA_013399055.1 Ramphastos sulfuratus | reverse complement strand
GGCCCGGCGAGGCCTCCATGGCGCTGCCGGGGGGCCCCGGGCTCCTGCCGCTGCCCGCCGGCTGCGTGCCTCTCGCCCTGCCCGGCAGTCCGGCGGCCTTCGCCTGCGCCGCGAGCTACGGTGCGGCTCTCGGTTTGGGGCTGGGTTTGGTAGGAAGCGACAGGGCAAGCCTGGGGGCTCTGCCGGCGCCCGCTCTCCTGCCGCCCCCCCCGCCGCCGCCGCAGCAAGGCAACGGGCTCCCGGGGGTCGGGCGCCCCAAGGAAAAGAAGCGGTCACGGGAGAACAAAGAGGTTCCGCGGGCCAGTCTGCTGAGCTTCCAGGATGAAGAAGAGGGTGAGGCGGGGAGCTGCCCATCCGTGGGCACTGGGGCAGCGCGGCATTTGCAGGGGTTAGAAGGGACCTGGAGCTGGGCACCCTGCATCGGGCCTTCTCCCGTCGTCCGCACACCTCTCCGTCCCCAAGGGAAGCAACACCCTCGTTCTATTTATTTTTTAAGGCAAACGGGTTGCCCCCGTGTGACACGGGGGTGATGAGAGGTCGCCAGAAGAGGGAGTAGAGCGCTCTTGGGGAAGAGGTGTGGGGCGTGAAGGATATACGCGGGCAGGGAGAGCCCCAACGGCAGCTTCCTCCGGCCTCGCACCTATCCCGGAGCCCGGACCAGCGTGCTTGCAGCACCGAGGAGCAGCAGGGGTGATGTCTCGCGGGTTTAATTCTAGTTTAGCGAGGTAGATTGCCTCTGGTTTTGTTTTGCAGGTGCCTGACTGTTACACCTGTGTCGTGCTGAGTGAATTGCTGGTCAGAGCACAGGATTTAGCCTGACCTGGGTTTGTTTGGTAGCAGGGGTTAAGCCCAGCACCTGTGTAGCTCCCCTTGCCTCGCCCCAGAACCTCCCTCTTTCCCTAGAACTATCAGTAATGGTCGAGTGGCATCTTTCCTGCGGGTTCGTGTGAAGTTTGTTTTCATCCGATGTGGCTGGTGTTAACAGGCTATGTTGGACCGCCTGATTCCTTTGCAAACTATGTGAAGGCACTAGTATTTTGTTGGAGAGTAAGTTGATCTAGCTGACCACAAGGTTTATTAGATTAACCGCCACAAATAGTGGAAAAAATGATTGAGCAGTCTCTGGACCTCAGTTTTTAGAAAAATTCAGTTGTTATCCTTGTACAGTACTTCAGATAATCATTCTGCAGGATCACAGTAGTGGTACTGCAGTCACAAACTGGTTCGTTCACACTTAGAATCTGCTTATGGCTGATAGTTATTGCATATTAAAAATTATTTTAAAATATCAAAAACACCTCCTCAAATTCCAGAGTTCATTGCATCCCAGAAGCTCAGGGTAAATAAAATGAGCCTATTTTTGTGACACCTTTTTTCAGCAAGAGTTAGCGTGCATTTTGAATTTTCTTAGAAGGAATTTTCTTGTGATCACTGGAACTTGCATTCTGAGACTAGTGACCTGAAATCTTGACAGAAATACTGGGAATGTGGAATTACCCTCTACACTCAAACCCTAAATACTTGTGGATTTCCTACATAATTTTCTTTTTCTTTTAGCTTTTTAACTTACTGTATTCCTTTTGGTAGGTTGCAGGTGTTTGAACTGGTAGTACAACCAAAACCAGCCATTCCCTTACTCACTAGTTGTTAACTAGTTGTGTTATATGTTTGGCTATGTAAAGATGGTTGGCCCAAAATTTTGGAGCTTCAAGTTTTCTCCCAAATTTATGGTCACAGTGAAGGATCAGCTTTTTTGTTTGTTTGTTTGTTTGTTTTTGTTGTTGTTTGGGTTTGGTTGTTTATGTAGGTTGGTTGGTTTGTTTGTTTTAAATGCAACAATCAGATGAAAGCAGGCCATGTGTGTACACATGATAGTGCCCTGAGTGAGATGAATACACTAGAAAATGATTGCAAGAAGATGATGTTGACATGGGTCCACATGAAAAGATAGGGGAGCAGTTTTGTTGCAACAATGCAAATGTAAATTGTGTTGTTAATGGCTTCGATTAAGTTATAGGTACAAAATTAGGAGACTTGATAGGTAAGTTTATTTCTTGGCAGGTCTAATGTAATATTTTCAACTTCTCTTTTAAAGAAACTGAAGAAGTTTTTAAAGTGAAGAAATCAAGTTACAGCAAAAAGATTGTAAAACAGTTGAAGAAAGAATATAAAGAAGATCTTGAAAAATCAAAAGTTAGGACAGAGGTCAATTCTCCAACAGATGGTAACTGCAAAACTAACTTTTGTAATAGAAAATGTAATAGAAAATATTTTAAAGGCAAATTGCTTGTTTTCAGGATAAATTGTTTGTTTAGAGGATTTAGCAGTTAGAACTGAAGTAAAACATGTATTAAATGCATTCAGTTGAACCTTACAAATGCTGTTCAGAAGCTGGTAGAGAATTCTTTGATCCTTTCTCATGTGGAAAAGATCGAGAAGGATGAAACTTCTCATCTGTATACAGTTGTCAATAGATATCTGTAGTTTCTGTATTTCTGCTGCTTATGAGCTGAGTTTTTTCCTATTAGAAAGCAATTAAATTGGTTTAGAACTGTGACTGATGCTTATCAGACAGGGTGTGTCCTTGTAACATGTCTTGAAAAGGGAAAACATGAAATAGGCAGAGTGGGGGTGTTGCTTATTAAGTAGATTGTTCAAAAACTGTCTTCTTTCAGGACCTTAGCCTTAGAGTAGACTTAATGGTTAAGGTGACAGGAGCAGAAGGATCTTTTAATAATATGCAGTTTTTCAGAGCTTGGAATAGAGCCTGGGAATTGCACTTTCATTGTACTTCTGCTGTTGGGTTTTGAGAAGCTCATTTGTAAAGCTTAATGATTCTTTTTCTAGTTAGGTTTTTGTCTGGTGTAGTAACCTACAGTGCTATGAGCACAAGCTGATACACCTATAATATGAAGATTGCAATGATAGAGCTGCAGCACATGAGAGTTGAACATGGTCCTGTGCAGAAAACTGACCTTTTTAAAGCTAATTGCATTAGTATTTTTAAAATCTTTAAAGATTTTAAAGAGGCTTTTTCTGCATTAAAATCTCCACAGATTCTTAGTTGAATCTTTTAAGTTGCCTATGCAGTGGGTATGGGGCATGAGCAAAACCAGAAATCACTATTTCTGTGGGTAATGTTCAGCTGATCTGTGCAAATCTGGATCTTAGTTCTTGCTTCTGTCACAAAGATCCTTTAAAAATTTAATTTTGCACATGGTTAGCATGTGCTTATTTTCTGTTTGTTTGCTTTGCAATTTCTGTAAGTTTACTTGGTTCTAGCACAAAGATCTCACAGCTACTGCAGAGTCGTTAGGATTTTTCTGAACAAATGCTGAAGTCTGAAAACTCAGATATGTGTAGCTTAGATTGGATAGTTGGATATGACATGCATTTTTTTAATGTAATATTTGTTATGCAGGTTGCTTGATTGGGTATGTTACTCACCCAGTGTAGGGTAATGTTGCACCCATTTGATGTGGTACAGGCAATACTTTCTAATTACTTATGTAAGAAGCTGTTTGAAGGTTGCATGTATGATCCTAATTATTGAGTTCCTTCACTCTTTAAATACTTGGCAATGTATAAAATATTCAGTGTTTGTCGAGATGTCTGTTTTGTCAGATTTTATTATGAGAGGATGTCAGTGACTTCACAATTAAGAAGGCATCTTTTACTAGATCTTGAATAAGATGATCATGTAATGTTTGCATTTTATTTTTACTTTTGGTTGTTAGACCTTAAAAGTACTTCCAAGTGATCCTCATAAAAAGAGTAAAACCTGAACTTTGTTGTCTTACCAGTCGAACCACCGCTAGAAAAGGCAGCACAGATTAAGGATATAGGCCAGGAAGATGGAACTGCAAACAGTGAGCATGGTGAAGAAGAAATGGAAGTTGAAAGTGAGAAGGAAGAGGAAAAACCAAAAGCTGGTGGGGCTTTTTCAAGTGCACTGTCATCACTCAATGTTCTCCGCCCAGGTTGGTTATTGTAATATGTCTGATATGTTAACAAATGCTTTATCCAGCATTTACAACAGATTAATGTATTTGAGAGATTAGAATCTACTGTCCAGCAGTGCATCCAGCATCTGAGAATTCAGGAAACTGCTGTTTTCCAAAGCTGCTACATATTACAAACTGTATGAGAGAAAAATGTTTTACTGCAGTATAATTTGTCTCTCAAAGTGATGACGAACTGTGAGAATATCTAGAGTTGGAATAGGTGACTTCACATGAATTTTAACTGCTTTCAGTTTGAATGTCTCAGTTACAGATCTGCAAAGTATCTTAGATGTTTTTTATCTCATTTTGTCTAATGAGGTTATGGTCTGACCCTGAGGCCAAAGAAATTGGTCTGAGAAATTTACTTACTGTTAGCTAACTCATGGTAGCTTACTCCCCAAATAGGTGGATGTCTTGGTTCCACAGACTTGGCCATATTTTGAGGGAAAAAGAATTTCCTAGTTGACTTCCAAAACATTTTCCTTTTTAGGGTAATATTGCTGATTACAAAGTGTTGTGATATGTACATTATTGTATCTCTGAAGATACTGCAGACTTGAATAGAGAATCTCATTCCAAGTATAAAGACAATCTGAAATGTAACCTTTTGTGTATAGATACTCAAATTAGTGTTAAAAATTATTCCTTTTTAAGAAAATTGGATTTGGAGGACCATTGTTTTTATGACTTAGGTGATCTGCATTAATTTTGTGCTACAGATTTTAGATTTTTTTTTCATTAGGTCTGCTTTTCTTGTTTCCCTTTGATTGTACAATCTTCTCATATGAGCTTTGTCCAGGTTGTTGTTGTTTTAATCTCTGAGCTGTCATCATCTAGTGTACGTCATCTGTACTAGTGGGAGGTGTCCCTGCCTATGGCAGGGGTTTGAAACTAGATGATCCGTGAGGTCCCTTCCAACCTTACCATTCTATGATTCTCTGTTGAAACAGACAATGTTTTTTGTTACCCCAAAATAAGAAGAGTTGGGAAAAATATCAGGACAGGAAGTGACACAGTCAAGAACCTTGTTTTATTCCTCCCTATGCAATAATCAGCTCCTGTTAAGGGCTTCTGCTACTTTAGGGATATTTCCCATAGGAACATGAGGCTTTTGCTCTTACAACACATGAGCTGCTGGAAGCAGAGCCAGACTTGAGAAAGATCCCAGTTTCAGGGGTTTCTGTTCAGAAAGTTTGCATGTACAGCTTGTAGGTTGCTTGCAAATGTTTCTGCGAGTATGAGTTGGGGGTTTTTTTCCCCTTTTTTTTTCCTGTTTGCAGAGATGATTTGTTAGGGTGGCAGAGATGAGTAACAGGAAGTTGTAATACTTGGTTTGTTGCAGTGGTTGTTTAACAGTGCTAACATCTATCTCTAGGAGAAATTCCAGATGCTGCTTTTATTCATGCCGCTAGGAAAAAGCGCCAAATGGCTCGCGAACTTGGAGACTTTACCCCTGTTGACAGTGAACCAGGTAAAGGCCGCCTTGTTCGAGAAGATGAAAATGATGCCAGTGATGATGAAGATGATGACGAGAAGAGGAGGATAGTTTTTACAGTGAAGGAAAAATCCCAAAGGCAAAAGATTGCTGAGGAAATAGGTAAAACCTTTTTTAGGACAGCTGACAAATATATTCTTGTTGTTTTCACTGCAAGTGCTGCCATTCAACATTTTTAAACAATACCGTTTTCAAACAGGCTTGAATCTGTACTTGTGTTCTGTTTTAAAGGAAAACTGCTGTGTAATGGAATCTGCCTGCAAAAAATTGAGTGCTAACTATGTTCCTGTGCTTAGAAGCACATAACACTACTGAATCGGGTAGAAATCCACACTAAGGCTCTATTAGTGTTGTTTCTGTACTTTGTATTTTAGGAAGTAGTTGTGAAAAGAAAAACATTAAGAGTTTTTTTACAGCATTTTTCTTGTTGACAAGGAGATTAAATTTGGAAAAGGAGAATTAGCAAGATGATGTAGGTTTTTAACATTAGAGAGCTTTACCAGCAGTCAGTTACAAATTTGATTATTGGATCTTTGGTGGGTTGTGAAATTAGCCCCCCCCCAAAATAAAACTGAAATCAACAGACTAGCTCAGAAGGTTTGGAAGTCAGATAAAGCTGCATTTTACAGTAAGCTAAATTTGCAAGCATGTATACAAAATATATTTACATGTATTTACGATTATATACAATTTAGAAATAATACAGAAATTCAGTCCTTCCACCCAGACAAAGAAAACTCAGAAGGGGACAATGCCATCACCTTCTCTCTCCCCAGATAGAAAATCAGCAAGGCCTCATCTGTTACCAGTTCAGTCAAAGTTAGTGTTCAGCCATGCACAGAGAAGCAGTGGAGGAGGTGAAAGGGAGAAGGCAAAGGGAACAAAGAGTGAGAAATTGTTTATATATTGGCTTTTTATAGCAATTAGCAAACCAATGAATGATACAGACTATCCTTGTTTTCCTTTTACAACCAATGCCCTGCTCATTCACTTTATATTAAAAAGAGTGTCCAGAAAGTTCCTCTCTTGTTTATAACTTAGAACCAAAATAGAGCATTTAGCTCTTAAACTGCTAGTGGATCTTTTTGTATGGAACTTCTGTGATAATAATTCACAGGCTATCATCCTTTAATTCCTTGCAAAGAGAAAAGGAGGATGAATGCAGGTGTTCCCACTAAAGCATGATCTCTCAGGTTTTTGAACTTGTGGCCCTTACTATGAGTATATTTTCCTTTTTATTACCTCTTTTACTCATCTTAAGGTATTGAGGGAAGCGATGATGAAGCACTGGTGGCAGGGGAACAAGATGAAGAACTCAGTAGATGGGAGCAAGAACAGATACGGAAAGGAATCAACATACCTCAGGCAAGTATTTAGTTGTGAACTCTTTTTTGTTTGTTTCTGCATATGTTGGCTAAATCTGTTACAAACTTGATTAGTTTACAGAAGGCTGTTTCACCTGAGAAGTTCATTGTGTAGATTCTAATATTATTCAAACAGAAACCATAGAATCATAGACTGTCAGGGGCTGAAAGGGACCTGGGCTGAAAGGGATCTGGTCCAGCCTCCCTGCCAGAGCAGGATCACCTAGAGCAGATCACACTGGAACGCATCCAGATGGTTCATGACTATCTCCAGAGATGTATGGTTTTAAGTATCCATTCAACATACTTGTATCAGTTTCAGATGTATTCGTTCTGGGTATCTACCCAACCAACCCAGTTGGTTGTGGTGCTGTTTACCAGGATTTATCTGCAGCCTAATACAGAGATAGAATAATGCTGCTTTGAAGAGACCTCTATTCTTGTATGTTGTTGGCCTGGTAGAGTCTGTGTAAGCAGTACATATTTGTTGCTTCTGTATCTTGGGGTGCAGCATAGAGTTGGAATTCATAGCAGGTTGTATCTGTGCCTTCATTGTGAAGTCAACACTCAACTGAAGAGAGTAGTTGTGATTTTTGGTATGTTTTTTAAAAGTAAAATTTCAGCAAAGTCACAACCAACTACACTGACTCTAAGAATCTGTGTCATCCTTCAAGTAGTACTATACTAAATTTTGCTAAGACTAAGTATTTGATTGTTGTAGGAGTTAGATGCTAGTTAAAATTGTAACTTAATGACTTGTTATATGTATCAGTGTTTAAAGTTCTGATGATACTAGGAGTTTGTCCACTTCAGAAGGTGCTTCTGTGGGAATTTGTTTCTTCTAGCTGATGTCTTGGAAGTTCTACACTTAAATAATAACTTGATAATTGCATTTTATAAATGCACTTGCTATAAAGTGAAAAATGCAGGCATTTGAGATGTGAAAGTAAGTTTTCTTTTCTTTAAAGTCTAATGTTGTACAATTACATTTCCTCTTCCATTAGGTTCAACCAAGTCAGCCTGCTGAAGTGAATAATCTGTACTACCAGAACACTTACCAGACACTGTCTTATGGTTCATCATATGGCATTCCATACACTTATGCTACGTATGGATCATCAGAAACCAAGTCTCAAAAAACAGATAACACAGTTCCTTTCAAAACTCCCAGTAATGAGATGACTCCTGTTACTATTGATTTGGTAAAGAAACAGCTTAAAGACAGGTAGGACAGACCATCTTTTTAGACTTAAAGACCTGTCCCCTAGCTTTCTGTTCCTCAGGCGTCTTTTAGTCTCGGTGAGCAAACAGAGTTTCATCGCTGGAAAAATACTGACTGGCACATCCATTAAAAAAATAATAAAAAGGCAAACCAAAAAAAAGGTAAAAGTGAAGATGACTGACACTTTGTTTGAAAATCTCCTTGGATTGCTTCTATGGAAGTGAAGCTTTAAAAATGAGGCCATTGATCTTGTTGAAGACAGGTCTGAGTTTCATCTTCTGGACACTGCACAGTCTTATAGTCAAGAGTTGAAAGGCCAATGAGGTGTTTAGCTTGTCAAGTTACATTCCTCTAAACTGTGAATCAGATTTTTCCTATTCAGTAGATAAAATCTATGCAGGGTTTGGTTTTTTGTTTAGTTCAAATGCTGTAATCTGCTTGTCAGTTATGCAGAAGGTTCTACTGAACGATCAACCCAATTGCAGTGAGAAATCATTTGCAATGAACAAGTTGCACTTTACACATCTTCAAAACTGGTTTGTATGCCCTTTGTAGTGTTACAGCCTTTGACAGCAGATCACGTTAGTAGAGGAATAAGGCTGCTTTGCATAAGATAAAGTTCTTCCCTGCCCCCTTTTCTCTCAGATTTAGCCTAGGGGCCAGCCTTGCACTATTCTAAGTGCCATCAGCTCCTATAAAAACTCGAGTGGGCAGTGCAGTGCACTCAGCATAGTCTAGCAAATTAATTTGAGCCATTAGCTTTGCTGCTTATGTAGAGAGGGGAGAAAGGGAGGAATGAAAGTCAAAGAATATGTCTTTGTAGTATTTCCTATATATAGGCTCGGTACTTGCACTGTCTGTTTAATATCTCAGCAGTCTGAAACATACAGACTTTTGGATGTAAATTTGCTATTTATCCATTGCCCTTCAGGTTGGACTCTATGAAAGAATTGCACAAAGCTAATCGGCAGCAATATGAGAAACACCAGCAAAGCCGAGAGGACTCTACCAAGGCAATTGAAAGATTAGAAGGGTCTTCTGGGGGTATTGGTGAACAGTATAAGTTTTTGCAAGAAATGCGAGGGTATGTCCAAGACTTGCTTGAGTGTTTCAGTGAAAAGGTAAGGATGCAAAAACATTCATCTTTTTTTTTTTTTCTCTTAAAAAAAAAAAAAAAAAAAAAAGGAACTGGTAGTACATGCCAACCACCACATCTTGTGTTTCCAAAAAAAAAAAAAATCATTGAGAACATGTTCTTCTAAAGGTTTGGTTATTCAAAGGTTGAAGAGAGAACTTTTCGTCATGCTAAGCTGGTTATCAACAACCTCTCTTTCACAGTGTGAGAGATTACACTGACTGCCTAAAAACTCTTTTGGGTTGTATGTCTTTAGGATTTTAGTAGATATTCTGGCATTTCAGCTTTACGTAGACACTGCTCTTGTGTTGGATATCAGGGTCAGCAAAAATAAGGGCTGGATTACAAGTTTGCTAGTTTCTGGACTTCACACTTTAAGTAGACTTGTGATTTGTGTATTGCTATAAACTTTCTCCTCCCAGACATTTTCATGTGCTTGGTATTGCTTTAGTGTATGAAGGAGAAAAATTACATAAATAGTGTAGCTGTCTGAGGACACCCAAACTTTAAAATATGCACCTTTCTTGTAGTTGTGATACCTTTGTATATGTATAATTTGAAAACCTAGTCTTTCTTTTCTTATCATTACAGTTTAATTACTTCACTGTAAATATAACAGGTGCTCCTGAATATGTGTATTTGTGTGTGTGTATGTATATATATATGTGTGTGTGTATATATATATATATACACACACAGGAGATGTAAAATTCAGTTAGTGGTACATAGGCTACTTCTGTCTTCTGATTTGAATACAATAATATATTACCTTAATATGTTAGCTATCAGAATTGTGTGGTTGAAGCTGCTGCTTACCAAGCTCACTAGATGTGGAAGACAACTAAAAAGCGTTCTGGTTGCTAATCAGTTAGGAATTAATTGTTCAGTAGTAGTGGTATTGGAAGAGTCCCATCTTAAATCCTCTAGGCTGAAGAATGGCTATGTCATGAATAAATCCAGGAAACATGGACCAGCTAATTCACCCAGCTAATTGATTAGTTACAATAGATTCTGCTCATTGAAGAAGCAGGATTCCTGAGTCTGTTGGCATTAGCTGTTTCAGGATAGTAAAGGTACCTTCATTTGCAGCATTGTTAGTGCTGTGTTACCCAGATGCCTAAATTCCTGCTAAAGATAACTTCTTACAATTTTGTCTCTATGATAAAAGACATATTTCAGAATATCTCTTCTGAAATTCAGAAGAGAACTTAAATACCTCTATGTTTATTCAGCATCTTCTTTCCAAAGACCTCGTGTTAAATTTCTTTTGTGATAACTGTATGCAGTATCTGGAGGTTCTTTCTTATAGTCCATACTGTCTTGTTCAAATATGTTCTTTAAACAAATTGTTTTAGAGTGCACCATTCTGAGTATAAACCAAGCTTTTTAATTTCCCAGATTTTGTATAAACCAGGAAAACTTACTGATGAGTAAGAGTGTAACGTTTCAGTTCAGTTTGTAGGAAGGTTATTGACCTATCTGGCCATGCTAGTAGATAAATCCAGCCATTATACTGCAAATTAGCTGCTAATTTATAAAAACAGGCTTGTCAGAGTTGCTTTCTTAAAATATTTCTTTGCTTTCCATATAGTTGGTCATTTAAGGATTCTACACCTGGACACCTTTCTCCCCCTTCTGACCTTCCCCATACCCCACCTGTCATGCTAGTCCACTGAATTTTTAAGATGCAATTTTTACCATCTCATGCTTCTTAGGGACATTCATTTGCTGTTTTCAGTTGGAGGCTGCTGCAGTATCTGTGTGCATTAGGAGGTGACATGGTCAGTTTAACAGAAACATTTCATTCATTATGATACCCTATATATTGTTCCCTTTTTTGGCCAGATAATCTGTTTTGGAATTAGAAGCTTTCAGTGTGATGAAAGCACTATTAAATTCGAAAACAGTGTCTGCAGGACACCGTTTTTAGAAAAACGAGGTAGAGGAGGGGAAAAATAAAGTAATAAAGTAACAGTTAAATGAAATAACAAAGCATTGCAGGACAATAAATTCATCTTACCTGTTGAGTGTAGAGATAAATTACCTTTAGCTT
This sequence comes from Ramphastos sulfuratus, assembly GCA_013399055.1. Classification (NCBI taxonomy): domain Eukaryota; kingdom Metazoa; phylum Chordata; class Aves; order Piciformes; family Ramphastidae; genus Ramphastos; species Ramphastos sulfuratus. The sequence continues at coordinate 272,550 of WBNM01015699.1, read as the reverse complement.
TTTTGTAAAACCTGTAGCCCCGACTGCTTCATACTCAAAATGTGTGTGTTTATAACATATAATGTATGTAGTTGTTGTAGATAAGCATATAAAATGTATATACATGTAATAACAGTATTGCCTGTGGTTGTATGTATGTGTATATTTACATATACATACATGAACACATCATAAATATGTAAAAAGCTAGGTCCCTCCCTATCAAATACAGTTCTCTGATGCTTTATTTTACTAGAACTAGCCATGATTATTAATCAAATTCACACTGGTACTGGTCAGAATGATAAAGTGGTTTGCTGCAGAAGTGTAATGGGTTCACAATATCCTTCTCCACTCCCAAAAAGTTCATTCCAGTTTTCCTGTGTGTCTGTTGACTTAGTTTTAGAGAATAAACAACATCATCATAAATGAGGCTTTCTTCACTATGCCATTTTATTCGCCATGCTCAACCCTTCATGATCCCCAACCAAGCAAAACCATTTTGTTTGTATTGTTTTGAAGAGATTCTGAACACTTTCCTCATTGGTCAGGTGCAGAGCAGAGGGAGCTATTATGCATATTTTAGAAGGCAACAATGGAAATGTCAAATCCTCTGCTTATTTTTTCAGTTGTTGTTCCCATCAATGATAAATTCAATGGAGCGTAAGGTACTTGTATGCCTTCCTTCACAGGCAATTACTGTCAAAACTACACTTTCTGAGAAGGCTAGAAAGAGGTAACAGTGTCTTTAGATTTTGAATGTAGGAATATGTAAGGGATACAGAAAGATTAAATTGTTCTGGGCTTGTCTTTGACAGCACAGTTAGGTGAACCACTGTTTTACCTGCAAAAGCAAATTATCAAATCACTCTTGTCTTTGTTAGAGTGGGATGCTGTAGGTTAAGATTATCCTTGTGAACTGTATGTTCAGTGAGCTTTTCACTTTCCCTCTTGCACTGTTTACAGTGAAAGTGAAAAAAAAACCCAACCAAACCACAACCCAAACCAGAATTTAAATAAATAAAGACAGTGAGTGAGGGCTGTAGCTTTATAGTGGGTAGTGAAATTGTCAGTCACTCATCAGCCACAGTGTTGATTACAGAAGAATAACAACTTGTAAGACTTGTGTTTTAAGTGGGAAATATTTTGAATTGATTCATATATCTGAATACATAACTGGTTTTTTGTTTGCTTGGTGTTTTTTCTAATCCTGAGGCAATTATAGAAGGAACCTCTGGGGATGCTTTGAGAACTTTTGGTTAGGTGTTGAAATAGGCTGCCTGGGGAGTGGATGGTGTCACCATCCTTGGAGGTGTTAAAAAATGTATAGACTTGGCACTTTGGGACATGATTTAATGGCCATGATAGTGTCAGGTTGATGGTTGGGCTCAATCTTAGAGGTTTTTTTCAACCAAAACAGTTCTGTGATACTATAACTTTTAAATTTTAGAATTGCCTTTACATGCTGAAGAAGCTATATTTTCTGTGGTAAACATTTTTATTTTTAAACATCTCTATTTTTGTTTTCAAAATAGTCTTCAATTCTGAATATATATTTCCAGCGCTGAGATATTCCCTCCCTGTATTTCTCTGTACTACTTTGTCCAAAAGAAAGTTGTACATATTTTGAGTTGGTACAGTTATTTTCATTTTAATGCCTGTAGCCCAGTTTATACCACAAAGAACAAATACTTCTTTCCATCTAATTTAACCTCTGATGTGTGTGTCATTCTCAGACAGCTACAATGGCCCTGTAGCTATAATCTCATCATCTTATACTTTGCTGGAGGAGGTTCTTTAATAGCTGCTGAGTCACATTCTAAGTTACATCAGGAAAAAAATTCTGATTTTATCTTTGTTTTGAAAAAAAAACTTAATCCTGAATAGTAAGCAACAATAAAATATTTGAACTAAAAGGCTGGAAGACTCTGGACTAAGCATGTGTCATGGAGGTAAGGAGGGTGTAGCTTCAGTGTCCATATTAAAGAGCTTGCCAGTCCAAATGAAGAGATTGTGAAAAGCTCTGGTTATCATTTGAATATTTCTAATTAATTTTAACTAGTCTCAGGAACTGAATTTTTGCAAAAATGAGTAGTGAACCTGGTATTTAAAGTCAGGAAATGATAACAGTGGTAACACCAGCTATTTTTATTATAGTTGCTACTGAAATTTAGTCCACTTGGGAAAAAAAAATGTAGTATTGGGTTGGATCTGGCTTAAGTCTGTATTGTTCAAACATTATGCTTGATGCATAACTCACATGAATTGTACAACTTTAATCATAGGCTAGAGTAAAATTTTCCTGACTTGAATTACCTACTGGCATAACATGCTTATGCAGTGTTTCATTTAATTTCAATAATAATATTTCAGCATATGCTACTAAGAGTTGTAGCAAAAAAACAGTATCTGCTGGCTTCAGGAGGTTAGCTTCATGCTTTGTTTTTTCACTTTATACAGACAGATTAATGAGAAAATAAAGTGTAAAATACTACTACATTCTTATGTAAAGATAGGAAATAATGAGGTCTGAGAATTGTAAGCACTGTTAACACAATACGTAGCTCACTTGGTAAACGATTACTTGAAATAGTATATCACACTCTCTAAAGTGGTTGTCTTACTGTGTAGGTTCATTCAGTTAACAGAAGTTATTTTCAGAATGCTATTGCTGTGGTTGAAAGCTGTCAGCATTGTTAAATGCATGCATTTTCTTCACATTAAACAATTCACTGGCCCAAATGATACCAGTGGGTAGAAGGAACCCGTTTGTGCGGCTAGAAGGAGAGTGAGAGCGTTGTGCTTCGGAGTAGTATGGTACCCCAGAAACTGAGCACCTAAAGACCATGGCATTACGTAGTGTGTTGTATTTTTACAGGTGCCTCTGATTAATGAACTTGAATCTGCAATGCACCAGCTGTACAAACAGCGAGCTTCCCGCCTTGTCCAAAGACGACAAGATGATATTAAAGATGAATCTTCGGAGTTTTCAAGCCATTCAAGTCAGTCCATCTTGAAGGTTTTTATTATTCATTAAACAACCTTGTTTACTTAGTATGGCTTTATATAAATGTAAATGTTTGAAGTGTGACTGTCTTGAAGTTTATCCTGACTCTTGAGATAGGTGGAAGGAAGTTTAGATAAAAGTTCTTTAATCTGTTTTGTTTCAAACTCAAAGCCACTCTAACTCTGACTTCATCTTTCCTTTCTCTTGCTCTTAACTACATTTTTTCTTTCCTAGCACTGAAACTGTATGCATGGTGGCAGTGGTAGCATGTGATTCATGATGTTCCTCTTATGTCAAGACTTTTCTTTTTTTCTTAACCTCCTTGAGTTTATAAATTTCCTGTAACATCTACAGTAAACTGTACAAGTCCTAGAAGCACTGGGGTAGTACTGACTTCTTTCTAATGCTCTGTTTGGTAGACAGCATAAGCATTTCATTTCAGACACTCACTTGGTGCAGCTAAAAACCAGAAGACACTGGTGCCATTGTTAAAAATCACACTAATAAAAAGTAAACCTGAATTAGATACACTTTAAAATTAGCAAGTTAAAATACCTGCTTACTATGATGAGCATGGGGATGGGGATTCTCACTGAGGAATTTTCTTGTGGTTATTACTCTTCAGTATGTAAAATTCTACAGAAGTATAAATGTTAACTTGGGTGAAAACAGATGTTCCTTGGAGGAGGCTTTATTTAGTGTGTTAAATAATGGGTGAAATACCAGATTAGTAGCAGTTGTCTTTCTTCTTTGGAAAGCTTTTCAATTTTAAAAATTACTTTCTTGTCTGTTCTGTTGCTGACCTAAAATCCTATAATAAAAGCATTTCCTATTCTGTCACAGTGATGAAATTTTCATGGAGATTACATTTTGTTAATACCATTAGCTAGAACTTACTGAGAGTGAGAAAGCATTAGAGATCAGAGTTGGGCATCCCTCTATGGAATGATTAGCTCAAATACTCCTTTCAGGACTGTATTTGGAGCCCCCCAGGCATTGTGTGTAGACCTTGCCATTTTGCCATGACATGATGTTGTGAGAACTAGAAACCTAGTGTACTAGAAACACATTTCCTGAAAGAAGCTTTGAATGTAGTTGTCAAGACTGATTTTTAAAGAGAGCTCTCAGAATCTGGGAATCTTGAGAATGAATTTCACTGCATCTAGAAATAGTTCAGTTGTGTCCCTCACATTATCACAGAGACTAGGAATTGATGCCACTCTTCAATTTGATGTGTATTGGAGACAGAGAAGATCTGCTTTTCTTCATGCTGTGTCAGAACATTAAAGGGCTAGAAATTAATTTAAGTCTGGCAACTTTTGCTTTACTGCTGTATAAAGACAAATAGCTCAGCTTTAAATAACATTTTAAATGTTGGACAAATGATGGATTCATCTGTGTCTTAAGATTCTTCTTAGTATTTGTGGTATAGAATTAGAGTACTGACATAGATTATGTCACTGGAACGGGTTGCCCAGGGAGGTTGTGGCTGCTCCCTCCCTGGAGGTGTTCAAGGCCAGGTGGGACAAGGCCTTGAGTGACCTGTACTGGTGGAAGGTGTCCCTGCCTATGGCAGGGAGGTGGAACTAGATGATCTTTGAGGTCCCTTCCAACTTTACTATTCTATGATTCCTTGATTATCGTTAATATTTTAAATGACATATTTGTAAATAGATTTAGTTAGGAGATGCAAATTTACTCCTGAAATTTGGGTAGGCTTTTGTTTAAATTTTGATGTTTATATTTTAGTGGGTGGACTTAAGTAGTAGTTAACATTCAAAAGTCTGCTGACATCTGAAAAGGATGAACTGGAAACGCTCCTGGGTCTGCATGCTGGTTGCTGACCAGCTTCACTAGTTAGCTGTATTTCCTATAATCAGGAACATCTATTATGAATGCCAACTTAAAAAGACGAGGGAAGATGATTTATTTTCCTGTGGATTTTCATGAGTTTTAAGTTCTAGGTGATCTAAAACATAAATTTAGAAACCACTGTGACTAGAACTCTGAAATAATATATATTCCTCCTCCAGTGACTCTTCTCTACCTTTCTTTTCATTCGATTTCTTTTCAAAAGATAAGTGGTGAACATGTTTATGTGAGGACCACTTTTGTCTTGGAACATTCAGTTCAGGCAATTTTTTTTAAAACATGCTGACTTTCATATAATTAAGCATTGTTATGAGAGGGACAAGAGTGAAGTATGGGGAAAACTATCTGACATTTAAGTGGAGATTTTTCTATCTCCATTACTTCCTCTCTTAACCTCCACACTTGCAAATTCAGGCTTCTGTGTACATCTTTTTGAAAACTTTGGCTTTCTACTTCAAATTACACTTAAAGTCAGTTAAAGGGTCTTATGAAACTGCCTACAACATATTTATATAATCATAGATGAGCATTTTAATTTTCATCAATGTAATCTTACAGATAAAGCACTGATGGCGCCAAATCTTGAATCTTTTGGACGAGACAGAGTTATCTATCAAGAACAAGTAAAGCGTCGGACTGCAGAAAGAGAGGCTAGAAGGTAGAGTACTAAAATTTCTTGTCCTTTAGGAATCTTTGCCTCCTTGTGGAGTGCAATTGTCCTGTGTGATGTACTGATGTAATTAGCAGTGTTTGTTCGTTTCCTGCAAGCCAGAATTTGTGCTTGGGATTGTGCCTACCCAGGTGCAGGACCTTACACTTGGCCTTGTTGAATTTCATGAGGTTGGCCTGGGCCCACCTCTCCAGCCTGNGACCTGTACTAGTGGGAGGTGTCCCTGCCTATGGCAGGGGGTTGGAACTAGATGATCCTTGAGGTCCCTTCCAACCTTACCATTCTGTGATTCTATGAATAAACATTTAAGCTGATATGCCCCACAGGGGTATTCTTAAAAGTCCCAACTTACCATGCAAGTGTACAACACAAGGCACCATTACATTATGCCGATTTTAAATCACTGAAATAAAGCATAGTGAATCTATTCCACACCTCTATGATCTCTGATGGTTTCTCTTCCATCCATTGTTTGAGAGAGCAGCATAGTGGAATGTTTGAGGTACTGACATAGCTGATGCTTTTCATTCAGTATAGACTTCCTTGCACTACAAATTTTGACAAGCTTAGGTGGATGTGCTCATTCTGTAGGAGGGGTGAAATAAGCTGATTTATACTGTTGATCCTTTTCAGGACTCGTCGTAGACAAGCAAGAGAGCAAACTGGGAAAATGGCAGATCACCTGGAAGGCCTTTCCAGCGACGATGAGGAAACTTCAACCGATATTACAAACTTCAACATGGAGCGAGGTTAGAAAAGCTACTGAAGCTTTACAAAAAAAAATACAGAAAATTTGGAAGGGAAGAAAAAAAAATGGTTCAAGTGCAGCCCTATCCATGTATTTCACCATATTTTGGAGAAAGTTTAGGAACTGCCTCTTACTGGAGCTGCAGTGTGACCAAAACTGTCTCTCTTTTCCAACCTGTTGTGTAGCTTGTTGCTAACTAAATAACCCATCCTTAGGAGGTGCTTTTTATTTAATTCAAACACTCTTTTGCTAGCACACAGATACTAAGAATTGCCTACAATTTATAACGTAGTTTATCATTGTTCAAATACCTCTTGGTTGTGCTTGTGGAAGTCTGAGGAGATCAGTGCTGTAGAAACCTTTCTTTGCTTGATAGGAGATTTTTCCTGGAGTTTTGCATAAGCATCTAGAAATAAAGTGACAAAAGTTTTGTAGTCTCTTGCTACAGCCTGGCAAATTTTGCAGATGATAGAAAACATGTTGAATATAACCACTGCAAATAGACCTTGTGGTGCTGACTTGACTTGAGTCTTTTCTGTAGTTTTATGATGGATGTGGATTATTATGCAGTGTTGTCTAATCATAATTATCCATTGGGAGAACCACAAGAAATCTGAGGTTTGGGAAGTGTGGCTGGTTTGGTGGAATGGCCATGTTTTACAGCAGCAGTTAGAAGACAATTCCAGTGGTTACTCCAAAAACAGCAGCAAAGTAAGCAGAGCATCACTGTAGTAATCCTAGTACCTTCTTTTTTTGAATCTGAGTAAAATTTTCATTCTCTCTGATGGAAGCGATTTTAATCAGCTTAGAAGAAATGCAGAGAATAAGAGCAGCAAGGGTCATGTGTAGAATTACTCATGTTGTATATGAGGAGGCTTCAAACGGCTTTAGACTCTTCAGTGAGGAGAACAATGTTGACTTCTCACAGTGAGAGAGCCCTAGGGGACATGAAAGGAAGGGATAGAATAGATTTAAAGTAAACAAATCACTTCCCACGGAGAGCGTAATAAAAATGCCAAAGTCATTGCTGTAGGTGTTGTGGAGACCCAAAGTATGGACAGATTTAACTGGTTTTTAACTGTCTAGCCTTTGGATCCTTTCAGAAGTGCTGACAGTTTCCCCACCTTTAGTTGCTGGTTGATTTAGCAAAATTGCGGATGCAGAGAACTCTGAGAAATAAAGCAACTATTTAGGGTTGTTAGGTGCTATAATTAACTTTGCTGAAGTTAAATTATGTGGATTAAAATTCACTGTGGCTGAATTGCTCTTTATAATGTGGTACTTTGATGTGTAAAAGCCTTTTGTAGGGATTTCATCAGTTTGAGTAATCATGATATTTGTAAAGGCATTTCATCATTTGTANCTGCTTTTGATGCAGCCCAGGATTTGGTTGGCTGTCTGGGCTGCACTCACACTGCAGGCTCATGTTGAGCTTTTCATCAACCCAGACCCCCAGGTCCTTTTCCTCTCCAGCCATTCACCACCTAGCCTGGATTTGTGCTTGGGATTGTGCCTACCCAGGTGCAGGACCTTACACTTGGCCTTGTTGAATTTCATGAGGTTGGCTTGGGCCCAATCAGCAGTGAGGTATATGCAACAGAGGGATGCGCTTTGGAGCTGCTAACTTTATTTGTAGCATCTCTTTTTTATTTCAGTGTGAAAAGTATGTTTATAGGACATCATCTCATGTTCCTCAGCCCTGTCTCTACCTGCTGTGGGTACTAGTTATGTTAGTTACATACAAGCTACTACTGCAAGTGAACATTTAAAACATTGGCTGCAGAAAAAATCACCTCTTAAAATGAAACTAAGCCTGAGAAGCAGAAAATATGAAGGGAAAATAATGTATAGATTAAATGTTTTGGCCTGCATAGACTCCTAGTACAGTAAATAAAATCTCAGGAAGCTGCTAAGGGATGGTAATGGTTGCCAGTTGCTAACAGCCACGTTATGTTCAGCAGTCTTCCAGGACCCTGTCTGAAATTCTGATTCAGCTGTCTTACCTGAGATGATTTCCTGTACACTTTGAGCAGTGTTGTAGGTTAATTTGGGTTGAAAGGGACTTGGAAATCAGTTTTTAAAACTCTTGTGCAGAAGAAGGACAGCTTTGAAATTAGATCCACAATGAATATAGCCCAGTGTATCACCAGTCCAACATCTGGTAACTGAAAATCCTTGCATGAAATGTTTAAAGCAAGCCCTGTGATAAAAGGGTTTATCGTAAGCTTATGATTTTAAAGGAGATGGCTTTGTTTTTTGTTTTTATTTATAGGAGTTAGCTACTGACAATGAGCATCAAAGTCTCTCTTGAAAGAGGTGTTGCATGGAATAGGTGATGAACTTACTGCTGTTGTTTTTCTCCCCCACCAGATCGTATATTGAAAGAATCCAGCAAAGTTTTTGAAGATGTTTTGGAAAGCTTTTACTCAATCGATTGCATTAAGTCACAGTTTGAAGCTTGGCGCTCAAAGTACTTTGCTTCCTATAAGGACGCTTATATTGGCCTCTGTTTACCAAAGCTGTTTAACCCTTTAATCAGACTTCAGCTGCTTATCTGGACTCCTTTGGAGGTAAGGTCCTCTGCAAGCATCTTCTACCTAAGCTTCTAAATGGTGATTCTTTCACACCTCTGCAGATTAAAGTAAATTACACCTCTGATGTGTGCTACTTGCAAATGTGTGTTCTAGGGATAAAGTTTAAAATGGGTACATCTCTTGGGGTGAAGCTTTTAGTGGGTTTTTCTGGATTGGTGTCCTCTGTTCTCAGCAGGCCAAAGTTCAATTCAGCACATGCCAATACCTTCTCATTGAGTAGAGTAGACCAAAAAGCCAAACAGTTTCTTAAGTAATATATTTAGGTTTTAAAATATTTAAGGGAAAACATTGTAGAAAGAAACAGGCATCTTACTTTCGTCCTGTCACATAGAGACTTAGATTGTAGATCAAGATGAGAGCGGCAATGGGATTAAACTAGCAGAGGGGAGATTGAAACTGGATGTTAGGAGGAAGTTGTTTGCAGTGAGGGTGGTGAGACACTGGCACAGGTTGCCCAGGGAGGTTGTGGCTGCTCCCTCCTTGGAGGTGTTCAAGGCCAGGTTGGACGAGGCCTCGAGTGACCTGTACTAGTGGGAGGTGGCCCTGCCTATGGCGGGGGGTTGGAAGTGGATGATCCTTGAGGTCCCTTCCAACCTTACCATTCTATGATTATACATTTATAATACCATTCTTACCATTCATAGAATCATTCTATGATTCTATGATTATACATTTTTTTCCCCTCACTTAAAACTTCATACCGTGTAGAACTCTGGCTAGCAACTTTGAACTCTTCCTCATACTACTCGTTGGCCAGTTACTGGGTAAGGAACATGGGAAAAGCAGGACAGCATTGTTACAGCCTGGTATAGTATCCCTGCCACAATATTCATTGTCCAGCTTGCGTATGTATGCTGACATGAGGATCCATCAGGACAAACAGTTCAGGTAGCTTTTGACTCCCACTCTGTTTTTCCTACCTGTGAAAGCTCTTGTGAAATATTTCTGCTGAGGTCAGGTGTTTCACAGTGGTGGTGGGCTCTTACTTTTTCTGTCATGTTGGTTTTTACTGTGAAATGGGAGTGGGTCAAGGCACAGAGTGAGTGCAATTGCATAAGCTTCGGGTATTTTTAGGAAACTAGGCTAATAAGGCAGATTGTCTTCTTCCCTTTGAAAACTTAGCTCACCTACAGTACAGTCTCACAACTGAGTGACTGTCCTTATTCAGAGGGATTTTTTTGTTTTTTCTTTTCTAAACTACCAAGGGACTATTTGTAAAAGGGGATCTTCCATCACCTCTGCTCTGATTGCAGAGGAAGGGAAGCATGAGTTCTCCTCAGAGAGCATTCAGAGTATTTAATTTGAATAAAAGAAGGGGAAAAAAACATCTATGGAAGATGTCCTCATTAAATTTAAAACTGTTTTTGTGCTTTTGCCTTTCCCCCAGGCTATTTCTATTTCTGGCAAAACAAATTGGAGACGTGGCACAGAATTCTCAAATCTAATGGTTTTCACTATTTTGTGTTGCTGGTGCTGATAAGCATTTTGTTAAGTTAGAAAAATTACAAGGTGTTAAAAAATAGAGGTGTTTAATGCAGAAAGCATAATTATATAATGCAGCACAAATTAACTGTGCTTGTGACTTTTGCCTAGTCTCTGGGCTGTTATTTGGCTCAGGTGTAATTAGAAGTTTAAATCTGCAGGGCAACAGCTACCAAAAAAAAAAAAAAAAAAGCCCAAGTCTTACTTCCTCCCATTTTTACTTTCATTAGATGTAGTCATTTTGCGGTTGTAGAATGAATTGGTTCATTTGGCTGATTTATGGAAAATTGACTTTGCTTCTCATCCTCTGGTTTTGGCAGGGCTGGGTTGTCCATGTACGCTAATCTGACCTGTGAAGGCATGATTAGTAGTGTCCAGGCAAAGAGGCAGAACATTGTCTTCACTTCTCATGAATCAGGCTTGCCTGTGTTTCTGAAGGAAATAGTATCACTGCTTCAGAAGTAGAGGAGCCAGAGCAGTATAAGTGATTTGCCTCATCCTTGTGCCAGATTAAGAAATAGTTTGGTGTTGAGTCACTGTTTTCTTTTTCTTTTTTTTTTTTTTTTTTTTTTTTTTTTTAAATTTCCTGTGGAGATCAATACCTGACACACAGACAAAAAGGACTATTATCCCCTACCAGGACAACTACATTTTCAAGTTGTTACTCTGCTCTGTTGCTGCTTACCCTGCCTGCTTAGTGCACTTGGTAGACTGTTTTAAAGTACTTTTATTCTATTTTGTGGATATCAAACCTGAATATATTATACAATTTTTTTAATATGTTGACTTCAAATCTCTGTGAAGGAATCTAACCTCAAGTGTTTCTTTTTTTCTTAGGGCAAGTGTCGAGATTTTGAGACTATGTTGTGGTTTGAATCATTGCTGTTTTATGGCTGTGAAGAACAGGAGCAAGTGAAAGACGATGCTGATATTTCACTATTGCCTACCATTGTAGAGAGAGTTATTCTTCCTAAATTAACAGGTAAAGTCTTAGAAAATAGGAGAAAAGGTGGGGGTGTGGAAGGTAATATGCTTGTCTGTGCTTTCAGATTTTAGTGTTTTGTAAACTGTTGTCTGTCTTGGTACCTACATTTAAGAATAATTCTTTAATTTCTTACAGTAATTTCTGAAAATATATGGGATCCCTTTTCTACAACACAGACATCTAGAATGGTAGCAATTGTACAGAAACTAGTAGATGGATATCCCACAGTGGTGAATGCAGAAAACAAAAATACACAAGTAAGTTGTTTTGGTCTTTTTTTCTTAAATATCTTGTATAAGTTAAGGGATTTGAATGTATTTTTTAATATGCTATAATGGAGAACACAGCATGCTTAGGAGAAGGAAACATAATTTTGCCAACATGCTTAGGAGAAGGAAAGATAATTTTGCCATAATTTTATATAATAGTTACTGTAATTACATTATAAATATTTATATTATTTTAGAATTCTTTGCATAATTATAAAATGCCCTACAGCTCACTTATGAAGAGTCAGGTACTATGATAAATTAGGAGAGACTTGAAGTCTCCCTGAAAGTAGATGCTAGAGATAAAAAGAGATATGAATGGTGCTAAGACTTGTTGGTCTGTAGTTTTGCTTTAAGAGTTAGCTACAAATAGGCAAGCTTTTCTTTGTTTTTTTTTTTTAGATCTTTGTAACATTTTCAAATGTATTGCCTTGAAACGTGATTGTTTTACTTATCTCTTATAAATACAAGAACAAGTGTCCTGAGTTCAGGTGCTGTAGCTACTGCAACATATGCATTGCCCTTAGAATAAGAGGTGATAGTCTAAAGTGTACGTGTTATGGTAAAGCTAGCAGGAGATTAAAAATGATAAAAGCCCTTACTTCACAGAAGCTTGGAGAAGAGAAGGCTTCGAGGAGACCTTAGAGTAGCCTTCCAGTATCTGAAGGGGGCCTACAGGAAGGCTGGGGAGGGACTATTTATAAGGTCTTGCAATGACAGGACAAGGGGCAATGGGTTTAAACTGGCAGAGGGAAGATTTAGACTAGATGTTAGGAGGAAGCTCTTTACACTGAGGGTGGTGAGGCACTGGCACAGGTTGCCCAGGGAGGTGTTCAAGGCCAGGTTGGACGAGGCCTTGAGTAACCTGTGCTAGTGGGAGGTGTCCCTGCCTATGGCGAGGGGTTGGAACTAGATGATCCTTGAGGTCCCTTCCAACCTTACCATTCTATGATTCTAATTGTGTAGCCAAGCTTAACCATAAAATAATTCCGTAAAACCTGAAGGCGATGGGAAGTGTCAAATTTCTGCTTTGTTAATGATTATAGATTTCTCTAAGACTTTATTCATATGCGTGCTTAAGTATGTATATCTTTTACTGTTACATTCACAAATGTTCTTTGCTGCTTTGAAAATCAGTCTCTGAGTGGTTAGCTACTAAGTAGTGCTTTGAACACTTAAAAAAAATTTATCTGTTTCAGATGCTTTTAAAGGCATTGTTGCTAAGAATGAGGAGAACACTAGATGATGATGTATTCATGCCCTTATATCCAAAAAAGTAAGTTTGCTTTCAACTATGGTGTTAGACCATTATTAACTATGGACAATGCCTTCTGTCCATAGTTAACAGGGGTTTTCTTCCCAATATGGTTCACTGACTGGATACAGGAGATCTTTCATTGTTATTCTGTGAGGATTTAGCAAAGACAAGCAGGATGGAAGGGAATATTTATAGAAATAAACTGTGTGTGGGAAGGAGGAAGCCAGCAAACTCCAGACAGAGGTGGTCTTGGTTGCTCATTAAAGAAATCTCTTACTTTCCAGCATCTTAGAAAACAAGAACTCTGGTCCATATTTGTTTTTCCAACGTCAGTTTTGGTCCTCTGTTAAGGTAAGTCAGTAAATACATCCGGTAAACCTTTTGGTCTAGACAGTGTAGCAATAAAATCCTCTTCACGTTTGTGGAAAACGGTAGGTGGTGGAAATTGCTTTAACTTCATTTGAAAGAATTCTGAAGTAGGATTCTTAGTGTTTGATAATTCATTGTTCACTCTTCAAAAAGATTGCCAAGTGAAAGCACCATCATTTTAACTTGTGTGTTGTGGGTGTACTTAGCATACTCAAGCCAGGGTTGGTTTTTTTATGTCATTGTGCTTGTCAGAATAAAATATGCTGCTTTTATTTAATTCATGTGGGAACAAGAGAGCTTGGTTGGTTTGGTTTTGTTTTTTGGTAGATAGTGTTCATGAAAATAAATTGGAATTCCCTTTGGAATGCTCACTTCTGTATTTGAGGTGTAAGAGCAGTTGTAATCTTAGTTTAATTGAAATGATGAAGAGTGTGAAAGAAAGTCTGTGTGTGTGGAACACACACAACAGCTATGACTGTGCTTTATTTTTTTCACATCATTTTATGGGAAATAAACTCCTAACTAGACAGAAAAGTATGAGAGCCATGCTGATTGAACTGCTGATCTCTCTGATCATGCAAAAAAGTCTTATCTGGAATTTTCTATTTAAATTGCAGCAGTGAGGGAAACTGCATTCTGAATAAGGTTGCAGTCACTTCATTTATTTGTACTATTTCGCTCTGATTTCTTTCACTTCAAAAGAAATAAAAGTCAACTTCTTAAATGCTGTCTAGAGCAAAAACTGAATAAAGCTTGTTTATTAAAATGCTGTTCTTAAAAGTGAAACTTATTTAGGGCTTGTGTCTCTTGTAAGAGTGAAATTGCCTGCTTCTGGCAGTAGCTCTCAGAACCTGGGAAGTTTAGAAGTATGCACACTGTTACCACAGCTTTATTTTAGGCAAGCATTAAAAATGCATCTCTTGTGCTAGCAAGTCAGTTATAGCATCACAGACATGCAGAAATAGAAGCTGGGAGACAAGCACTTGTACTGTTTCCTCCTGATCTGCCTCAGCAGTGAACCACTGGTCATGTTCTCTTGCATGAGGCTGGCAGCAGTTCTCCACAGCCCATACCCGCATGGGTAATTGCAGCTACGCGGTTGGCTTAGCCAGCACTCCCCTGTGACACTTCTGTGTCCCTTGTATCACAGTGCCTTGGAAATAAGGGTATGCTGACAGAGTAGCTGGAGATCTCATTGTTGGGGGACTGTGAATTTCCCCCTTTATGGCATATGCTAGGCCTCATTTGGCTTGGCATTGACATTAAGTTTTGAGAACAAGATAGCTTAAAACTTCAATTCTTTTTTGTTCTGATTTCTTGTGCAAAGTATGAGCAAAGTTGTGATGGTTGTACAATAATTTGTAGCACTCTAAGCTGGTACTTTCATGGATGCTGAATAGTTTTGATGATAATAGAAGGCATATTTACACTGCTTACTTGGTCATGTTCTTGCATATGAAGAGGCTCTAGAGTGTTTGATCAATTTCCTGGTTTCAGTGCATTTTTTTTTAATACTTTTTTTCTTTTTCCCATGTGTTGTATTTTCAGTTATTAGGAAATTTTCTCCAGTGGTATGGAATCCTTTCAAACAAAACTCTCCAGGAACTGTCAATAGATGGTCTGTTAAACAGATATATTCTTATGGCTTTTCAAAACTCTGAGTATGGAGAGGACAGTATTAAGAAAGCTCAAAGTGTAAGTAAAATCTAACCGTGTTTAAAATCACTTGTAAATCACAAATTTCACCTGAAGGAAAAATGCAGTTAAAACTCAGGGCTGCCTATAAAATGTTGGCTTTGATATCTCAGAGTTGTGATGTCAGTGAGAAATAGATATATTTTTTTCTAAATACACAAACTAAAGAACCTTCTCTGGCTCATGCCTGTAGATAGTTTATATGCAGCGTAGATTTCAGTGTTTTACTGCTTGAATTTTGGATATTTGTGTGAGGTTTTTTGGTGGATTTCCCAGTGTGTCACTCAACTGGGCTTTGTTGCTGCCATCTTCCAGACATGTTAGATAGCTTCTAAAATTTTGTTAGATTGTGTTCTAATTTTCTTTTTCCTGTTGTCTCTAGGTAATTGCTTGCTTTCCTAAACAGTGGTTCGCTAATCTGAAAGGAGAGAAGACTATCCCTCAGCTAGAAAACTTCTGTAGATACCTTGTTCATCTGGCTGATACAATTTATAGAAACAGCATTGGTTGCTCTGATGTAGAGAAAAGAAATGCAAGGTAATTTTGAGTTGATGCAGCTGCAATTCTTGTGCTTTATATTACTTTGCTGATGCATGAAAACAGGGGTAATCTCTGTATTGATGCATTCAAACTTCAGAAGTGCTGCAGTACTATGGTGGATAGGGAGATATTTTTATACTGTCAGAAAATATCACCTGCTGGAAATCTGTAAACATTCATAATATCTTTTGCACTACTGCTTAGGGTCACTGATTCCAGCAAATTTTATAGCGACTAATTTTGGACTTTCCACCTTGTGAGCCTGTTTCCAATTCCTGCATAATGGCTTTTAAATTGTAAACTGTGCTTTTGGGTACAGTTCAAAAGTTGTGATTTTATTTGCATGCACAACTAGATGAACCTGGCTTTCCCTATACTGAAGATGAGTTTTTTACTTGTATCTGATAACCAGCAAAGTTAGAAGTTCAGATTAGATGTGCAAACATTGCTGCTGGCCAAGTAATGTGAAATGCTGTGGGTGTATCATTTTAAGCAACAATGACCTTAGAACTGTTGCACTGATAGACAGGAATATAACAAGACTGGAAGATTAGATGGTCTCGAAGGAC
Organism: Ramphastos sulfuratus; assembly: GCA_013399055.1. Lineage (NCBI taxonomy): Eukaryota > Metazoa > Chordata > Aves > Piciformes > Ramphastidae > Ramphastos > Ramphastos sulfuratus. The sequence goes on along the minus strand of WBNM01015699.1, from coordinate 256,513 downwards.
TCTTCCAACCAAAGATACTCTGTGATTATTTCTATGCTGCTGGATGAGAAGGAGAGGTTTCAAGGTCATTAGCTCTGAACCTGAAAATTGGAAAGATGAACCCACTTTCTGCCTGCATTAGTCATTCTTGATAGCTGAACTTGCTTGAGCCATTGTCATAGAATCATAGAATAGTAAGGTTGGAAGGGACCTCAAGGATCATCTAGTTCCAACTCCCTGCCATAGGCAGGGACACCTCCCACTAGTACAGGTCACTCAAGGCCTCCTCCAACCTGGCCTTGAACACCTCCAGGGAGGGAGCAGCCACAACCTCCCTGGGCAACCTGTTCCAGTGTCTCACCACCCTCACTGCAAAGAACTTCCTCCTAACATCCAGTCTAAATCTCCCCTCTGCCAGTTTAAACCCATTGCCCCTTGTCCTGTCATTACAAGACCTTGTCAATAGTCCCTCCCCAGCCTTCCTGTAGGCCCCCTTCAGATACTGGAAGGCTACTCTAAGGTCTCCTCAAACCCTTCTCTTCTCCAGGCTGCAGAGCCCCAACTCTCTCAGCCTGTCCTCATAGCAGAGCTGCTGCAGCCCTCTGATCATCTTTGTGGCCTCCTCTGGACCCACTCCAACAGTTCCATGTCCTTCCTGTGCTGGGGGCTCCAGAACTGCACACAGTACAGTTACTCCTCAATTATTGAGGCTCTCTGGTGGGTTAGATCCTTCTTCCTTTTTGATCTGAGGCATAGCACTGAATCATAGGGACAGATGGTTCCTTTAGGTTGTAGCAGAAGAGTCTTGGTTAAGAGATAAGGGATTTTTTTGTTGTTGTTTCACTTTTTTCCAGTTACCATGTTGGTTATTAGACACTTAACCTGTCTTTAGAATCACCTTTGGCTGTGCCATATGAATCATCTCATTTTCAGAGAACACTGAGCTTTGTGCCACACTGGGATTGTGCTCAAACAACTTTTTATCCATTTGTAGATTTTGCCACAGAAGTCTGTGTCCAAAGTAGAATAGTAGTGTCACATACCAATTTAAATCTCCTCATGATTCAGATTCAAAATAGACTTGTTACTCCTTTTCTGAAACCAAAATGCCTAGCCTAGCAGTTTGAATGCTGACATTGAAACAAAGGTGTTGAGAGAATCCAGTAGAGATTAAACTTTCTCTCTTTGGTAGCCTGTTTTCTAATTTGAAAGAACTTTCTTTTCCAGCTGAAATGATAACATGGTAAAAATTTCTATTGAGAGAATAAAGAGGAGCATCCTGTTAATCCTTCTTTTCATATTGAGTTCTAATATAATTTCTATCTTCAGGCCCTCTGCTTTTCCCTAGATTTAACTAACCTGTTGTCCTTGCCTCCCTTAATCAGATAAAATAAATCTGCAGCAGAAATAATACTTTTTATAACTGGAGAATGTTACCTCTTTTCATATAAAACTCTAGTACAGTTGTTTGAAATTAAAGTGCATTAATTTCTGCTGAGAGGGAAGCATATCTTTACCTGTGTCTGTTGGTACTCGTCTTCCAGATGCTGGATACTTTTTCACAGATGAGCTAGGCTCATTTGTAAGATGAATTTTGAGCTTCTAATATTTTTTTGTGAGACTGGTCTAAATTTCATGTCCACCCCCTATCAAGGTACCAGAATTGTTCTTGGCAGCTAAAGAAGTACAGTCCCCCTAGCAGTTAGTTCACACTAAGCTTCCTAGAACAACCTGAATAGTATGCAGTTTATTGGTCCAAGCTTCATACCTTTTTAAGGCGTCCATTAAAGCATACTTGCTGCTTTGATTTTTGTGGTTACCAAGAGAACTGTGATTCATTGCACAGTACTATTAGTAATTTAAGACTTTTTCTTGAGATCATACTGCATCTAGTGTTAAACCATATTGTATGATTAATTCCTACTCCCAAAATAAATGTTTCAAATTCAATACAAAGCTGATAGCCAACTTGATCATACTAAGCAAGCAGAGAAGAAAATTAGTTGATGTTATTGGAAACTCATTTACTATACAGATTCATAATGTAGTCTTCTGTTGAAATGTTAATTTTGGTACATGATTGTTCTGTTCTTGTCTTGACTTTACCTTCCTCATTTTCAGGGAGCACATAAAGCAGATCATAAAGCTTCTAGCAAGTGTCCGAGCACTGGATCATGCTGTGACAGTTGCGAATGATCACAACGTAAAAGAGATCAAGATTTTAATAGAAGGAAAATAGACTTTTCTGACAACTTCTTTTGAGCTTTAAAACCATTCCTGACGTGTAATTTATGTACATATGTAAAGTTTCTTAAACTGTAAAGTATTGATCTTTGTTTTAATACAAAGTGCATTCTTATATACANACTTGTATCTGATAACCAGCAAAGTTAGAAGTTCAGATTAGATGTGCAAACATTGCTGCTGGCCAAGTAATGTGAAATGCTGTGGGTGTATCATTTTAAGCAACAATGACCTTAGAACTGTTGCACTGATAGACAGGAATATAACAAGACTGGAAGATTAGATGGTCTCGAAGGACTCTTCCAACCAAAGATACTCTGTGATTATTTCTATGCTGCTGGATGAGAAGGAGAGGTTTCAAGGTCATTAGCTCTGAACCTGAAAATTGGAAAGATGAACCCACTTTCTGCCTGCATTAGTCATTCTTGATAGCTGAACTTGCTTGAGCCATTGTCATAGAATCATAGAATAGTAAGGTTGGAAGGGACCTCAAGGATCATCTAGTTCCAACTCCCTGCCATAGGCAGGGACACCTCCCACTAGTACAGGTCACTCAAGGCCTCCTCCAACCTGGCCTTGAACACCTCCAGGGAGGGAGCAGCCACAACCTCCCTGGGCAACCTGTTCCAGTGTCTCACCACCCTCACTGCAAAGAACTTCCTCCTAACATCCAGTCTAAATCTCCCCTCTGCCAGTTTAAACCCATTGCCCCTTGTCCTGTCATTACAAGACCTTGTCAATAGTCCCTCCCCAGCCTTCCTGTAGGCCCCCTTCAGATACTGGAAGGCTACT
>WBNM01015699.1:224655-252110 GCA_013399055.1 Ramphastos sulfuratus | reverse complement strand
AAAAAAAAGTTTAAAAAAATATTAAAAGGAAAAAAAAAAAACAAAACCCAAAACAGCTTTGAAAACAAAAATGGAATCCCAAGATTGTCATCTTTCCAGAAATCAAATTTTCCTTAAAGTTTCTCAAAATCTTGTTTACAAAAATACTTTGTACCCATGATTAGTAGTCATCTACACCTGTTAATTGTTCCATGGCTAACTGGAATGTGTTATGATCTATTATGTGTAATGCAATGTATGCATATATTTATACCACCATGTTGCTTTCACACTGGATATAGAGACCTTGTACTGTTGGAATAAGGTTTCCATTTGCTTAAAAGTACTTACTTTGACAAAAAATGATCAAAAGGGCTGGCAAAAATGTCAAAATTATTTGAGCTAGAGACATATTCAAATGCAACCTGACCTTTGAAAAGTAGCTGTGCTGCACTCAAATTGGAATAGCTAAAAAATTACTTCCATTCAGAATACAGAACTCTTTAAGACTATTCTTAAAACAGAAAGGAAAACTAAAATCAGTGCTTAATGAGTTTGCCTTTTTTAAATACGGATATACAGTGAGAACTTGTGATTATTGCACAAGTATACATGACAACACTTCCAAAGTCCCAAATACCTTTCATTTTGTAGGAGTAAGTTTGCCCATGAACTCTGGACCTTAGTACAAGATGGTTAAATTCAGTATTTGTCTTTTTTCTTCTGTATTTTTTTATACTTCATACATGGAAGCCATTTCTTCTGATTGGTGTAGCTAAAGACGTTAAGCAAAATGAAGGTGAAGAAAGTTTTATATCCTATGATTTGAAGTATTTATATTGTAGTAAATATTCAAATGTTTCCACTAAACACCATCTAAGAATAGTCTTGCAAGAAAAGCAATCAATTTAAATGTAAATTAAAAACACTTAATCTGGTGACTTATATCAGAACACTAGTCCCTTGATCTTGAAGCTCAAGGCATGAGAACAGCTGTAATAGCCTTGGATTAAGAGCTATTTCTAGGTGTGCCCTACTTTTTTGGGGAACTGTAGCAATAAATTGGCATATGGGATTACAGAAGAAATCATTGTATTTTATGCTCATGTCATGTGGTATAAATGAGTATATGGAAAGTGTACAATTTGTAACATGCACACTTCATTTGGACACTGAACAACTTTTTCTGAACTGTTGGGATTGATGGAGTACATTCATAAATACCTGCTTTTAGAAATTGTTTCAATAAACTTGTCTATCAAGGAGCTGCTGCAGTGCAACTTGTTAAGCTTTATTCCTTTAGGAAGGTGATAATGCAAATAATACACGTGCTGGCTGACTGCTTCACTGTGTCAGAGTAGTCATCCTTAGAAGGTGTATTTTTGGAGTGAACAGAAGTGTCTTTACTGTAAAAAGCAATAGGATAAATACAGGAATTCATATATCTACATAAAGAGTGGTTTTGATGTTTTAAATTATCATGCTGGTAGGTACATGATTTAATAGTGACAGATTTTACATTTTCCGTGGTTAAAATTTCACTGACTTGAGTATTTTGTTAGACTGAAGACGACACAAATAATCCATGCTGCCAACATTCCTGAGAGTATTTATACTCAAGTGATTTAATCATCAGAGAGATTCAGAGTTGTGAAATGTTTGATTGAGGGAGGGATAAGGGAGAGGAGTGATCAAAAGTGCACAAAATGAGTTGGTTTTGGTGGTTTGGAGGTTTTTTTTTAGGAACAATACTCTAGAGAGACCTCTGCAGCTTAATGCATACCTGCCTTCTAGTCACCCAGGAGTGAGGATGCATAGTTCAGACACCCTTTGCATAGTTTAGTTTGGCTACACTTTCTAGCCCAGTCACTGCAGTATAAAGCTCAGCAAAGGTTGACTTTCTGCCTTAAGGATAATGTCTTTAACACAAGCTTTTATGGAACACAAAAGTACTGGTGATATTCAGAACAGCTGCTACCCTTACACCTGTGGGTTATAGATGGGGGGCAGGGAGCAGGTATATTCTGTGGAAAGAATAAAATCTGCTCAAGCAGTTCTAAGACCTGTGCCAAGTCAGATTGGTTGTTCAACTGGAGAGTTAGCTGTTTACATTCTTTTCTAGACAGTTACACTAATATTGCCTCAAGGGTGAAAATGTACTTTATTTCTAATTGGTTATCTTAGATGATGGAATTCCTTCAAATTAAATTACTGAAATAATTGGAGAATTTTAGAAGCCTGTCCTCTGAATATATTAACAGAAGTGCACATTGTGTACTGCCAAATTTGTTCAGAATCACTGAGTTACAGCCTCAAATGCTCTGCTCTGGTTTTAATACTGCAAGAATTTTGGCTGGTATCTAACCATTGAAGCCACAAGGGGGCAGATTCAAAGATGTCAGCAATGGAAAATGAGGAAGCCACTTGACCAACTGTCCAAGTTTGGATTTTCTATTGTGAATTTTTTCAAACACCAGAGATAATAAAACTATCAAAAAGGGATGTAGTCAACTATTCTCTTTTGGTGCCTGATGCCTCTGTTGGAAAAGGTGGCCTGTTCATGAAAGGTGGTCAGTGGTAATCTATCTGCACTGATAGCTACCTTTAGTCTCTCTGCTGTCCGTTTCAACTCACTGTGGTGACAGTGTGCTGGGCTGTGCTAGTAAAGCAATAGTAACTGGATTTGGTTTGGAAATCATCTTTATGTGTATCCTCTACTGCCTCTCTAGGAAAATACTTAGAATGTGCAATTTCCTCACTCTCTTACCTGGATGTAGTTCAGGGAGAAGAAAAGCTGTCAGCTACCATCTCAAACTCCACTTTTCTAATAGTGTATACGTGTGTGTGTATATATGCATATATCTATATAACAAAACTTAAATGCAGGTTTGTAACTGCAGTTTCAGTAGGTGTGCACCCTACTAAAGGAGCTCCAGACTATGGACCAACAAAGTTCAAGATACTAATATTAAAAATACAAATATTTTGCTCCAATTCAGATTGTGACTAAAACTGTAAGGGAGGGAAGGAAGAGAATATCTCCCTTGTAACCTAATTATAAATTATAACTACAGAGTTGTGTTGGTTTTTTTGGTTTTTTTTTCCCCTGAGATAGCTTGTAGTCATTTTACTAATTAACTGCTCTGGAAGACCAGCTATTTATGTTACACTTCACCTGTCCTCCCCCTGCTATAATGACACCATGTGACTGTGATATCTAAGCCTTTGCACTCTTGGAAGGAATTTCTCCTTCCTATCCCCAAACACTGTCACATTTAGACTATAATAACACGAAGAAACTTGCAGCAAAGAACACTTCTGGGTGATAAGCAATTGTAACATCTCATTTTGGGCAATGCAGCACTTTCCTATGTATAATGGTTGGAGCTGTGTAAGCATTTACAGATTTTATCTCAATAATATTACCCAATTTTATTTATAAGCAAAATAGCCACTCACTTCTACCACTTTACCCATATGTCATTTATTAATGCAAATTAAAGGTCAATAGACAACTGCTGCTTGGTTGAGGTATAATCCAAGGCCAACTGCAATGATGTTATTCTCCCTGTTTACCATGTGTATCTCACTGTTCACTAGCAATCACAACACATCTAGGACTGATGTCCTAGATGATGGTGAAATCCCATGTGAGAAGGGACTAACACATTAAGTGACATGGCAATCCTACTCGTAAGTCTAGAGGGAGTCTTGAGAAAGTCTAATAACCTCTTTAGTAGTTAACATTATTTAGGAAAAGAAAATGTGGAACTTGTAAAGGAAAAATTGCATGTAAAAACGTCAACCATTGACATTTTTATGATCAGGATAATAAGTGATTATTAGAGTTCTTTGTTATAATTATTTTATTATACAGTTATGCATGAATACAGTTATTACAGAATTACCTTTACCCTAAAGGTCGGCAGCAGCAAAAGGAAAACCTTGTCCTTTACTGTAAAGGACAACAAAATGAAATCTGAAATGTGAAATGGAGCAGTCTCAGGAAAAAAATGTGCAGATACAGAGAAGCATACGATTCCTCTTTCTCTTCCTTTCACATACACATCATTTTCTGCAAAAGTTTACTAATTGGTGGTTCTGCTTTCAGTTCTCCCTTAGTTACTCTATACAACAAAAGAAATGTTTAGGAAGTACCCTGAAAACAAAAATATCTATAAATACAGAAGGTGAAGGGATATGCACCTGAAGTTTTGCTGTACTGCATGGCTTTGGCAGGTGAGGTTTTGGTGAGGTTTGTTTTAACAGCCTGCACATGCATGGTGGTGCTTAAAAGCAGTATTCCTGTCATCTTAGGTTTATTTAGTTGGCCAGTTAAAATTAAGCGTCCTGCGGTTAGTGCTCTAAAAGGTAATAACAGCTGTGATCTGACCATTAGGCTTTGCCTGTGGTCACAAGCAAAACATTCCTGCAAGAGTTAGTACTGAAAAGACAACTCTGAGGAGGCTTCCAAAATGGTTGCAGCAAGAAAGAAATATTATTGTGGTTTCTTGAGAAACTCACATGCAACCAACAGGATGGATGAGAGCAAGAGTGGTTTTGCCCTCTGTCTGGTACTCCAAACAGATAAAGTTGGTAGCCTTACAATTCTTACTTGGATTAGTCTGTCTGCACCATGAAATAACATTGACATTTTTTGTCCATGAGTACTTAATTTCTGTACATAAGTATTTCCCTAAATATGCAGAAGTAAATGAATGGGGATAAAACAATTGCATGGAGAGAAAACAATACACAAGACTTGCAATTTAAAGCTCTGCTCCAAACAGTGATTTAAGCATATGGTTTTGTTCAAATATGTGAACTATCCCACTGACTCTATTTACATTACTTTTGTGATTTATGTGCATAGAAACACAGATGTATTTCCAAGATTTGGTGTAGTATTTTTCTTACATGTCTGAGCCCAAATTTCATGGTCTAGAGTTCATATACATACTTGAGTATGGTTTGCTGTCACAGTTTAACCTCAGCCAGCAATTAAGCACCACCCAGCTGCTTGCTCACTCTGCTCCTCTGGGATGAGGAGGAGAAACAGAAGGGGCAAAGTGAGAAAACTCAGTTGAGATAAGGACAGTTTAACAGGTAAAGCAAAAGATGCACCTGCAAGCAGAGCAAAATTAGTTGTTTTACCCATCACCTCCCATCAGCAGGCCATCTCCAGGAAAGCAGGGCTCCATGACTCCAGGGTTACTTGGGAAAACAAACAGTGTAACTCTAAATATCCTCTTCTTCCTTCTTTCCCCCCCAGCTTTATATACTGGATGTGACAGCATATGCTATGGAATATCACTTTATTCGGCTGCCCCAGCTGTGTCCTCTCCCAGCTTCTTATGCGTCTCCAGCCTACTTGCTGATGGGTCGTGTGAGAAGCAGAGAAAGCCTTGACTATGTAAAAAGCACTGCTCAGCAATAAATAAAACATCCCTGTGGGACCAGTGCTGTCTCCAACAGAAATCCAAAACATAGCCCCATACTAGGTACTATGAAGAAAACTAACTCCACCCCAGCTGCACACAGCCTGGGGACATGTGGCTTAAAATCACTGTGTTACACTTAAATTACATATTGCCTTTTTATCCAAAAGCCCCAAGCAGCATAAGGCATTTGTTGAACTAAAGATACTAAAATTATAATGTACACACATGGTTACTACCTCAAGGAGCTAGCACTTCAAAGAACCTGCGTCTGCAAATAGTGGGTAGAACAATCTCAGCTTAAAGATTTAATGACTGGTAGGGGTTTACAGGAGGAAGGCCTATAATAAGTGCTAGAAAGGATACACTACCTAAATATAGTTTCAAAACTTTAATTTATTTGCATTTTATGTGCCAATTCAGCAATGTACAACGCCACAGATGTCCCTGAGAAAATGTGAACGCTTAGCGGAATGGCTCTGCTGCCAGCAGTGCACATGCCAGAGCCTGGCAGCCAGGGCTGCTCCTGCCAAAGGCAGAGGTGGCTGCGTGAAGCTGCTGACACTGCTGAGGCTGAGGCTCCCTCTCTCCTTACTTTTGCACTCCTCCCAATTTTGCAGCAGGTTCAGCAGGCCCAGAAATTTTCCTCTTCCCCTTTTCAGGCATCCCAAGTCTGCCTTTACACCTGTCTTCCCTGTGACAGATGCAGCATGGCACTGGGCTTCCCCACCTTTTTCATACCAAAGGCAAATGTTGCTGACATTGCTGAGAGGCCTGGAGCCAACTCTGCTCTTGGAAAGCAAAGGAGTTTTAAATAGACTCTGCTCTGAAGACCAGTGAAGCTGTGGTGGATTGACCATGGAATGCACCCAGGTGCCCAGTTAGATGGTCTTTCACTTCTGCTCACAAGACAGGGTGAGAAAATCAAATGAAAAGCTCATGGGACAAAATAAAGATGGGGAGATCATTTAAGAATTACCATCAGGGAAACCAGACTCAGTAATTTAATTTAATGCTAACTAAAATAGATGTGGATATCAAGAAATAAAGACAATTAACACCTTTCCCCCACAACCCATTATCCCAGGCTCAACTGCACCTCTTCATTCCTGACTCCTCTGCCTCCTCCTCCTCCTCGCTCCATAAGCCCCAGTTTCAGAGGTGTGTCTCGATCTTTCCATTATTTCAGGTTGGTATGAATCTGAAATTCAGTTGGCAGGTGGACAAAAATTACCAAAACCTTTTATTACACAAAACTGAAGCACCAATTAAACTTTGCTTGTAATATCCTTTGCTATATAAGGCAGTATATTATATTGGCAATTAGTTGGAATCAAATATTCATTCTCATTTTCCATTCGCTTATAAACAGCTATATTTTTGCAGGTTTATAACAGCTTTATCAAAGCTCCCACGATTGGACAGTAATAAATTTCTTACATTCTGAGATGATACTGGTGGATGAAAAACTGGACATGAGCCAGCAACGTGTATTTGCAGCCCTGAAAGTCAGTTGTGTCCTTGAAAACAAGAAGTGTGACCATCGTGCAAAGGGAAGTGACTCTCCCCTTTTGCTCTGCTCTGGCAAGACCCCACCTGGAGTACTGTATTCATCTCTGCAGCCCCCAGTGTAAGAAAGACATGGACTTGATTGAGCAGATCCAGAGGAGGGCCATGAAGATTATCAGAGGGCAGGAGTTCCTCCCCTATGCTGACAGGCAGAGAAAACTGAGGTTGTCTAGCCTGGAGAAGGCTCTGGGGAAACCTTATTGCAGCCTTACAGTACTTAAACAGGCTCTACAGGAAAGATAGGGAGGGACTCATTATCATGGATTACAGTGACATGACAAGGGGCAACAGATAGATTTAGATCCGACACAAGAAATATGCTATTTATAGTGAGCATGGTGAGATGTTGGAACAGGTTGCCCAGAGAAGTTATAGATGTCCTGTCATTGAATGTTCAAGACCAGGTTGGACAGGGCTTTGAACAACCTGGACTAGTGAAAGATGTCTCTGCCTGTAACTGGAGGCTGGAACTAGAAGACCTCTGAAGGCCCCCTCCAATCCAAACCATTCTGTGATTCATTGATTCTGTGATTATAGTATCAGTTGATGCACTTCTCTGATGTTTTGGAAAGTCACCAAGCAAACAGTGGTGTAGTCCATTTTCCGTTGTGTAATAACAATTAGCTATCAGAAGAAAAAAAATACTATCCTGAGGCAAATTACACATTGGCAAGAAAACTACCTTACATAAAACCCCCCACCTGCCATCTGAATCTACTCTACTGCTGAAAAAAATGTGAATGAAGTTGATACATCAATTGTTTTATGCTACATGTATCTATCAATTTAGCCTTGGGTACATCTTGTCCCATTAGTGCTGTCCCATTAGTGATCTTTATGCATGGATAAAAGCATGACATGCTCGCTTGCTTCTACAGCAGCTCCATTGTCATTTTTTTTTTTTTTTTTTACATTTTCAATAGTAAAAAAATTTAAGTTTCTTTTTGGTGCTGTAATAGTTGAATTGAATGTGTCTACCATGAGGAAACGAGAAATAGCATAAGCTGTAATAAGCTGTTAGCAATTATGCATTCCGCTAATTGCAAGCCTAAGGAAATTTAAATAGCCTTTTAAAAATACTGTATTTTTATCTTTATAGAAAAATAAAGCCTTTCTAGAACATTTTCACCAGGGTCATCAGAATGCACATAGGAAGTTGACCAGATAAAAATACACAAAGATACTGTATTTTATACCACAAATATTCGCTCTGTGTTCTTTCCCACCAGTGTACCCCACTCAACTGTTACTTACCCTATGGTAGGTATATGAGATAAGACCATATTTAAATATTTAAAGGTTATGTATGCAATCTATTATAATAATTTCTTTTAAAAGATCAGAGCTACTCAATGAATATATATCAAACACAATTTTTTGTTTCAATATAAAGTTTCTAAGAAGCAGGAAAGGTCTTTCAGTTGTCCATTTTTACCCTTCCCAATGGGAATTAATTGTGGGCAGGAAGGTAGCGCGACAAAATGCTCCAATATAAAATCAAAGATAGCCCAGCTTTTATCTCAGGATGTAGCAATACTTCTCATGTTTGTCCTCATGCATATTCTTTAGCTCAAATTATAGTCTCAGTGAAGAGTTTCCCCACACCTCTTCAGATTTTATTTTCTTCAGCTCTCCAACCAAACTGCCATCCTGGCCGCAGCCTTATCTGGTGCGGCAAAAGCCCACTTCTCTCTTGCTTTTAGCATGTAACTCTCAAACCTGCCTTCTATAATCTGCTCAGCATCTTGCAATGTATCACCAACACAATACAGTAAGGTTCCTGTGAAGCAGTACTCCTCCTCCACTTAACAGCCTGCACAGGCTGAATGGAAATTTCCAAAGAGATGCTCACAGTCTGCCTCTAAAACTTTTGAAGCCCATCAGAAAAAGGCAGGTTTTAGCCGTGATTCAGTGCTCTACCCTGACTCAAGGCACTTGGCGAGCATCTGCACTGACAGCTTCCATGCTCATCACACGTTTTGCACAGAAAGGTTTTTCAGTTTGCACTGCTATTCCTGAGCCTGTGCCTAAGACTTTTCTCCCTGCTGCACCTGTAATGAAGATACAACCAGGACTGGGGCTACCGGGGTCAATTTATTTAGCTGGGGCACTTGTGACAGGAGCAGGGGTAATGGGTTTTAAACTAAGGAGGACAGATTTAGGCTAGATAAAAGGCAGACATCTTTTACCTTAAGCGTGGTGAAACATCGCCACAGGTTGCCCAGACAGGTGACAGATGCCCCATGCCTGAAAACATTCCAGATCGGGTTGGGTGGAGCTTTGAGCAACCTAATCTATTTAATGACATCCCTGTGCATTGCAAGGGGCCACTCTAGATGACTTTAAAGGGTCCCTTCCAACCAAATGATTCTATAGGACTGTTTAACACAGCCTTGCCATGCATGCTACAAGACAACGCGAAATGAGAACTTCTGCTCAGAGCTCTGTTCCCTTACTTTTCGTTAAGGAGTCAACTTTCCTCAAGCTGAACTCCAGCCTGAGAGGCCTGCTCAACGCTCTGGTTCAACACGCCCCTGAGAAAGCCCGCGGGAGGAATGCCGCTTGCAGGAACCTGGGGCTGAGCGAAGCCTGCACCCAGCCCGCTATCGCTGCTCCCGAGGGCCGACACCCCCTGCCCGCACACCCCCACCGACCAACTGCCCTCCCTGTCCCCCGCGGGGCGGCCGGCAACCGCGTCGCAGCCACCCTCCATTGCACCTCAAACCACCCCCTCACTCTACCCTCCGCGCCACAGTCGACACCACCGCCCCTCACGCCCTCTAACGGCTTCCGGTGGCGGGAGGCGCAATGCGGAAGGGACGGCGGGGCCGGAGCGGAAGTGAGGTTCCGCCGGTTCCCGCGGCAGGGAGCGGAGCGGCGCGGCGCGGCTGCTGGTGGCAGGTGGCGCGGCCGGTGAGGGAGACGCTCGTACCGCTGTGGCTGTGAGGGCTGGGAAGAGGGGTGGCAGCGGCAGCAACGCTGGGGGTACTCGGCGCCTGTCAGTGCGCGGCGAAGCCGGCCTGACGGTCGCCGTTGCGGGACTCGGGCCGCGGGGGCGCCGCTGGCGCCAGACAAAATGGAGGTTTCAGCGCCGTGGGTACCGGCGGCACCGGCTGTGGCGGATGACTGTGCGCGCCAGCTCTGGTGGCAGGTGCTAATGGGGCGGGGATCTGCCCGCTCGGTCCCGGCTCCGGGGCTGACCTCGGCTGAGCGGTGGGAAACTTGCGGCTATTTAGTGACCCCTTTCCTCCTGCTTGACAGGAAAGAGGGGCTTCGGGTGAAGGCCGAACTGGCGCTCCGCGGGCGCCGTGCTGGAGGGTGGGCGCCAGCACGTTCCATACCGGCGTCGTAAAGTCCGTGTCCGCCCTAGAGGTTACGGACACTGAGCTGTAGGGAAGGGAGAGTGAAAAAAATCCTGCTCTAGGCTTTCAAGGAGAATCTTCCCTGGCTGTATGTTTCCTGACCTCAAGCCCATAAAATTCGGCTACTCTCGCGTTTGTTTATAGTTTCTTATTGTTCTTTATTGTTTTAACAGCTCTCACCTCTGTGGCTTACAGGCAGTTTCCCTAGTACGATACTGCAATATTTCAGTCGTGAGCCACTGCAGGGGAGGGTTTAAAGCCAAGCAAAAAGATGCTTTCATTTGAAAAAGGAAACCAAGATAGATTGACGTTTTGGTATTGTCTTTTGAAAGATCTTGACAGCCTCTGTGTTTAAAATATACTGCCCTTTTGTACAAGGTCAGGATCTGTAAGCTAGATCTGAAAACTGAAGCCTGCTCAGGCTTCCGGTCTGCGTTTGTCATTATTATATATATATGATTAAGAGAGTTGACACACTTAGATATTTGTGTTGGCTAGAGAACCTTATTTTCATTCTCTTACCTTTTTTTTTTTTTTTTTTTTTATGGTTGTTGAGTCGTTTCTGTGGTTTGTTTTTTTTTTTTTCCCTAAGAAATCCTTTTTATTAAATATTGTGAAGGAAATCCTTGTCTCTGAGAGGCTTTTAAATAAATCCTATATTTTGAAAGATGTTTCTCTGGTTAACTGTGTGTTTTTGAGACGTTACCTTTAGATAGTCCCTATATTTGTTTTGGAACGTGAGATTAAAGTAAGTCTCATGAAGTAAAAAGAACCAGTAGGGTGGGGTTTTCTTTGGTTGTTTTTGTTAAACACGTAAAAGGATGTAACTCAGATCTGCTTTGCAGAAGGTATCTGGAGCCCTAAGAAGGTTTCACTAACATAATCTTGTGTTGAACAGGACTGCCTCCGCAAAAGGCAAAATGGCTTTCAGTAAAGGATACCGTGTCTATCACAAGCTGGATCCACTTCCATTCAGTGTGATAGTAGAAACCAGAAACAGAGAAGAATGTCTGATGTTTGAATCTGGAGCTGTGGCTGTCCTCTGTAAGTTGATAAGTTTTGATAACTACAATGTAAAAAGTTGGCAGACCCGAGTCTTTATTTATGGAATATGAAGAAGCAGTGATTTTTGTTTTCTTTCTTACCAATGGAAGGGCTTCTGATTTAAATGAGGGGGATAAAAAAAAGACATTTTCATATCTTCATCTGTTGAGAAGAAAATTTTGCACATTTAATTGCATTTCATCATGCATGTATGTTTTCATGTATGCTAAATTTTCTTTTTCTAATAGCTTCCAACATCTGCTTGTTTCTTTGGTTCTGAACAGCCTTCTCCTTTTGAATATATAACTCACTGAAAAGCTACTTCTCTGTGTTGTATTTAATAATAAAAAACATCTATATTCTTAAATGATATATCATCCTGATTTACCTCATTTTGTATCACAATTTTTGGATGGCTTTTTGATTTTTAGCTTTGGTTTTGTCCCTGTATTTTTAACCTATTTTGAGACTCTGTATTGATTTGTCCTGTAATAAAATGAGTAATATTTGGAGCAAGATGTCTTGCATTGCAAAGTTATTTTTACATGTTTTCAGTGATAAATGTATTAAATGTTTCTCTTAAATTCTTTTTGCACCCTCTCCCCCCCTCTTTTTTTTAAAAAAAAAAAGTCATATTTGAAGGCGAACCCTTATGAGAGAAGTGCATAAGAGATCCATGAAGCCTATAGATGGCTTTTTAAAATGTAATATGAGCACTGCACTGCACACGTTTGTAGGCTTGTTTTTTGGCTCTTATTTGAAGCTTCTCTATGTGGAAAAGTTGGCTTTTTTTTTAGTCAATAACCTTCTGGTTAATTTTTTATTATGCCTGTCTATGGTTTTCTGGCCTAGCTATACTGAGAACACTTCAGAAAATGGGAGATTTGATTCACTTCCTGAAGTCTGACTAGACTCAAAAACCTGCCTTCGAGGAGGGTGCTCTGGCTTTGAGATTGTGGCGTAGGCTGAGTGGGGACTGGGTTTTCTTACAACACCTAAGAGTTAGAAATATGATCTCCAAAGAAGACTAAGACTTGAAAAGCTTTTCCTTTCTTTGGTATTTGCAATTGGCAATCCTATACCTAAGTGTGCTCCTTGGCAATAGTATGGTCTCTTTCTGAGGCACCTGGCTGTCCCTGTGTCCAGTGTGAAAAACTTGGAAGTCAAACCATGGAGTCATCTGTACTGGACAGGCTGTATGAACACGTGCTCTGTAGCATACACCTTAGAGAACATCTTTAATAGATGGTTAGAACAGGCAACCATTAGCAGTGGGACATGCCAGCATGACTGACCTCAAAGCTGCAATTATATGACCCAGATGAAAAATACTAAGTGCTTTTTTCCCCCCTACTAATGGGAATTGTTTGTTGGTTTGTTTTGTTGGCTTTCTTTTGTTTTTCTGATACAGTTTATTCTTATTATGTCTTTAAGTAATTTCATTGACTTTGCCAGCGGTATTTGAAAGGCATCTCATCTCTGTGAAGGTGGTAAGATACTGGAAGAGGTTGCTCAGAGAAGTTATGGATGTCCCTGCCCTGCCCTGGAAGTGTTCAGGACCAGGCTGGATGGAGCTTTGAGCAACCTGATCTAGTGGAAAGTGTCCCAGCCCAGAGCTGGACATTTTGAATGAGGTGATCTTTAAGTACCCTTCCAACCCAGATCATTCTGCGATTCTATGATTGTGGAGTTTGGATTGATTTGGGAACAAGTGCACAGTCATAAAGCTAGTGAACTAGGTTTAGTGAAATCCATAAAACAGGGAGGAAAAAGAAATCTTTGGAGATTTGTGAAAAACTTGATTTTAGAATGTATTCAGTAGTTGCTGAACATACTTAAGCTACTTAAGGAGCAATGTATTAAAAAATAAAAAATATTCCTGAAAATAATGCTCAAAATGCACAGTAAAGCTTTGTGTGCTGTGATACACAGCAGGCACCTGCATAAATTAAGAAAAACATATCAAATTTCCTGCCCTCTTCTGTGCCTTGCATTGTTGCCAAACAGAAGTGGAACTTGAAGGAAGTTTGAAAACCTCTCTTCTCTTGTGTGCTGTACTTAGTAGTAGCATGTTATTACTCTGTAAACTTTGTCCTTGGTGTTCTAATTGGTAGGTTACAGCATGGCAAACATTCATACTTATCTGGAAATAGCTAATGTGAATGTTGTTTTGAGTAACCAGATTACTGGCTAAGGTTACTGTTTTTTGATCTGGTAAACAACCATATTTTCCCAATGCATATTTAGTTGTCACATTTTGCTTTAATTCCCTCTGTGCACCTAAACTCTTTAGGTTCTGAAACGTGATTCTCTTGTTAGTGGTTCAAAGATTACAATCATACCCTTGGACTAACAGCAGGAAAAGAAGTAGTTTCCTAGATCAGGATTTTTTTATCCTCTTTTATTGCATGCTATTTGCTCCTAATAGTTTTGTTTGTTTGGGTTTTTTTTTTTTTGGTATATATTTGAAGTGGTACAATTATTAATGTTTAGGGAAGATTTCCAAACTACTAGTACTACTCTATCGCTAGTCATGGTGCAGAAAATGATTGGAAGATTCAACTCTGTAGTCTTACAAACTTTTGGATATTTGTACAAATCTAAAAGCTACAGTTAATGAAAAACTGGTCTTTGGGGAAGATTCCAGAGATGTTTGTAAAATCCATGTGAATAGATAAAGAAATAGTAATATGAAATACATATAAATTTAAATCCAAAACAGCATCACTTTAAACTGTTGAACTCTTTCTTTTTTTTTCCTGATAGTGCCAATACATTTTAGACTCCAAAAAAATTGACAGTACTGATCTCAAACTTAAAGACAGACATTTAAAAAAATGTTTTAATAAATACTGAAGATGAAAGAAGGCATTCAGCCTTATACCCCATCATAGTTCTTATGGGTATGTAGAATATATAATATGGGCACAACCTAGCTAAATGTACTTCACTGTTAAAAAGTGATTCATGCGGTTCAGTTCTCAGAGTCTTTGTGAACTGCATCTTCTGAGACATCCAGGTATAGAAATTTGGATTTGAAATGTGCTGAAAGGAAGGAATGAAAGCTTACTGATCCTTTAAATGTCATCTGTTAAGAAGTACATCTGTCATTTTGCTGAGGGAAGGATAATGGTATTAACCTTCATCTGGTTTACATTCACTGAAGCACCGCAGGCTGATTCAGGGTGTTTAGCTAGGCCTCTCTATGAAATGCTCTACAACTCACATTGTGTGATTTTTCAGTGCATGTTGTCCGTGCACTGAATCTGTTATTTAACTCACCAAATTAGTATGGAAGGAAAAGGATTGAAGAGATGGTTCACAAAGGTGATTCTTGCATTATCAGTCTTAGCGTGGAAGCAGCCCAAGCCATGCTTCTGCTGGAAGTGGCTTTCTGCTTGAAAGGTGGGTTAGCTAATGTTACTGTGACCAGAACATCTGAGAAATACTTTGCTTGCCTTATATATGTAAACCACCTAATTTTTTTCCCTCACTGCTAGTATTAGGTCAGCCCAAGATACTGAATTCTGAGGGTATCCTGCCAACTAGCTTCTCAAGGCCTTGTAAGAGCATTTGGTTTTAAATGTCAGCAGATTCACTGATGATTCGTTTAGAATTTAGTGGGAGGATGTCATGGATCTTTTGTTTTTATTACTTGACATATAAAATAGCATATTTATTCTTTGAAATTGAGCCCTTTAATGAGAGATCTTACCTGTAAAGATTTCATTGACTGAGCAGGAGGGTGTTCTCTCCCTGTGCCTCTGGTGAGTCATAAAACAAGTGGGAAGCTGTCTTACTCTTGTTGTCTGTGATGAGTAAAGGAGAATGTTCTGTCGTCTGGGAAAATACTGAGCCCTGAGAGGAGAGAGCAGGAGCTTTGTGCACATCCTTTAACTTCAGTCTTATGCTAAAGCTGAGAAGAGAGCAGGTGTGAATGGGAAGAGACACTATACCCACCCTGAGCTTTCTGCATAGCTAAAGTAAGAGCTGTAATAACCTGTATGCAGCAGGCATTCTGATATTCATAGTCATATTTAGCAGTGCTACTCTGTTACCCATTCACGCTCCACTTTTGAAAGATTATTCCACACTGCATTTTCGGGGGTGGTGGTAGAAGGAAGAGCAGATACACTATTGTCTATCCACAGTATGAGATGAGATATCATAATTCTGCAAGGGATTTTAAGTTGATAAAGTGCTTGAGGAGGTGTAGGCACTCAGAAAGCTGAGTGATACTGATAAAACAGGTGCTCAACAAATGTCTCTGTACATATTTATTCAGGAGAGTAACATTCTGTATGCTCCAGTATATAAACTGCCACTGTGTGATTCTTCCCACTACCCCAATAATGTTGATACAGAGTTATGAATGGAAACACATCCCCTTAACTAGGGAGGGGAGAATATTTCAAGTTAAATTACTACCTTTTTTTTTTTTTAATTACAGAATCCTATAAAATAAGTTTATAAGCCAGTATTTGTTTTTTTTTAATTATGTATAAAGGTACATTCATACAGAATAAATTTCTTCAAGCACCAATTATTCTCTGGAAAGAGTATCTGACTGTTATGGACTAGGATACAAAGGAAAACTGCAATTTCACTTTCCTGTCTTTATTACAGCTTTGACTAAATGTCGTCTTCCAGACTACACCTTTCTATTTAAGAGTGTCTTAAAAAACTGCAGGGCAGCAACAGCTACAGTGGGCGCCAAGGGCAGCTGTGCCCATTGAGAAGGCTGAAACCCATCCTCCTATCATCAGGTGCTTTTCTTAGGATCCTGGTAGAGTACACTGTCCTTTCAGATCTACTGGGAAGATATTTCACTTGCTGCTTTCCAGGCATTTCCAACGGAATCACATACTGTGACAAAGACCATGTGTGCTAGCCTAGCATACCTTAAAAAGCAGAAGAAATATAGTAAGAATCTTCCCAGGATCTTGATGGAGGTACTAAAACCTCTCTGGGAGGACTATGACCTCTTTGCATGGCATAACGGATCTGCAAGAATTTGGTCCATGGTTCTGGAATTACTAAGAAGCTCCTTGCAGCAAAATCTGAGGTCTTTTTGCTTCTTAATGTACAACTAGCTTTACAGGAGTAGTAAAGGCTGTTCTGTATGTGTACCATATCCCTTTGTGTGACTTTTAACAAGGGATTTAACTGGCAACAAATAATTCTTTTTTATGAATGTCATCAATTTTGTGAGTTTTTATTTTCACCATAGCACATGACTGTAAAAGTTGTGGTTTGCCCTACTGGGCTTCCAGTGAAAGGTAGCACTTGCTAAGTAGATGTCTGTTAAGAGGCCTGGTTTGCATGCTTCCGGAGTTAACTCAGGCATAATTTAGCAAAACTAATTAGCTTTCCTTCATTTCACATAGTTTGCTACCTTTTTTTTTTTTTGCATGCTAGCATATTTAAATTGAAAATGTTGTAATTTTTGCAAATTGACTTGTACAGGGAAAAATTGTAACAGTTGGCATTCATGTAAAATAACTATATTTTAATTGAAGCATTTTGTGTTAGAAGAAACTTTGCAGTTTATTGGTGCTATAAAGTTTTGTTTTCAATGGAGAGCATGCAACTGGGTTCAGAAAGCCTAAATCTGATGGAAAGGCAGTACTTGCAGGCTATTGCATAGCTCAGCTTTAACTTCTTTTTTTCTCAGGTTTTATTTTCTTTCTTTCTTTTTTTTTTTCCCTGTAGTGGTGTTAAGTTGAAATGATACATTTTTGTGAAGTAAATTTGCATAGTATTGAAAAGTAGTTTTAAAACAACCAAGTCTTCTGTTTGCTTATCTCTTACAAACAGTTGAGGGTTTTTCGTTGTTTGTTTGGGTTTTTTTGTTGTTGGTGGGTTTTTTTTTGTCTGGGTGGTATTTAAATGTAATTACTAACTTCTAGAGGTGTCTTAACTGAATCACTGCTTGGTAAGGTGTGACTGTTAACAGATGTACATTTCCAATTTGTAACAAATGAGATGCTAACATTTAAAAATACTATGGCAGATTAAGTTTTAATAGAGATGGGCTTAAAATTATTTTAGTCTTTTTCTCTTGCCACTGCAAATGAGGTTTGCTGGCTTTCTACAAGAATGCAGTACAATTTGACCCGAAAACCTTATTGTAGGTTGTAGGTTTGTTGGGGTTTTGTTGTAAAGAGGGAATCATTATTTCTGTTTTAGATTTAGTCAGTTTGAATCTGATTAATGTAGTAGGTTGAACAGGACCTGGTTTTAATTTCCTTTATGCTTAACATCTGAACTGATACAAATAGAAGAGATACTGCCTCGATATTTCGTGTCCATCTTTATACACAGACATATATATGCTTGTATTGTCTACTGTTTAGTGCTTCTCTATAGTGTGATTTAAAATCTGTTATATCTGGTCTTAAGGATGAAAGTTTTCACTCCAGCTGGTAATTTCTGCCTTTAGAAGTTGCATGTCAATCTTGTTAGAGAGTGACACCATTTTAGTGTTTTTTTTCTAGACAGCTTTGTTTGCTTACTTCCAGCTGTTTAAGGATGAATAAATAGAAAAGTCAGTTTGTCAAGGAGAAATAAGTTCATTAATTTGTAGGACTTTATGTTTTTCTAAGTCATATTTATATTGCATTTTTTCAAGATACGGAGGCCATAGGTCAAAGATAAAAGGGTTCTCGTGGCTACAGGCCAGCCTACCATTTGGGGAAGTGATGTTCTCATTCATGAAGAATGCTACAAAGGAAATGAGGAAATACTCTTGGAAATGCCCTCTCAATTCTGTTAGAATTACCTTAGCCTTCTTGTGATTTAGCTTCTAAGCTGCAGTTCACCCAGTTGGTAATTTTGGCTTTTTGTAGAGGAAGCTGAAAGTTGGGTTTGCAGACACTGAATATAAGATACTACAGTTACGGGGTCTTAACCATACATTTTTGTAACTTCAGTGGGGTTTTTGTGTCTAGCTGTATCCAGGGACTTTGCATGCTGAATGAAGTGAAAGATCATAGATCCTCATAAAGCTTTGGTGCAGAAGGGAGAGTTAAACATAACTTATGGGAAGAATCTGGATGGTTCCAGAGCACTTGCATTGTTATTCACGCTATTTGGTATGGAGTGCTATGAGAACTTGAAAATTTAACTTTGGTGTCTTCAGAAATGAGAGATGTCCTGTGCAGTGGCAGTCATCAGTAGATTACATTCTGTCCTAGGTGTTTGGGATTTTTTCTTTTAACATCCATAAAATGAAAAACATCCTTGTGGTTAGCACTGGTGGAGGTGCTGGTTTTGGTAATTCTTTCAAATGTTTGGAGGTTAAAGGGGCTTTTGGTCTAGACCAACTGTATAACCATTTACATGTTTTCATAGCATTACTATTTGTTCATGTCAGGGCTCTGAGGACACCACCAGCCTTGACTGTCCCTGCCCAGACCCTTCAGGCTTCCCTCATCCTGCCCGCAGCCCAGGACTCCAGTTCCCCTAGGACTGTCAGTCACAACCCCAGCTATGCTGCAGCAAACTGCTAGTCTCCAGCTCTCCATAGCACTGTCTAGCATGGATGTGAGTCCTGTTCAGGCCAGGCTGATGTCTTAGCCCAGCCTTGTCCAGTGTCTGTACCCATGGCTTGCCTCAGCCATCCTGGAATTATTTTCCTTACCAGGCCTGACACTTGCCCATGGACTGACATCCTGGCCTGGCCTCAGCCCATCCCCGCATAGATACTTGATATCTTGGGCTGGGGCTGGCCCCAGCTTGCACTGCCTCCCTGGAGAAGCCTCCATGGCTACCTGTGCCTGGTCCCAAATGTTCAAACAGAAGAAAATGGGAAGGAGTGTGGTGTAGCTGTGTTTTGTTCCTGATCTCATCTTGGTTTTCAGAAAACTCAAGTGCTTTTCCCTTAATGTTGTAGCACCTCTTGAGAATTCCTTTATGCATTACCCTAAATGCAGGTGACCATCCAAAACAGCTATGTGTAGTGTGGATTGGTGTGGTAGAGAAGAGGCAATAGTGTAGCGCTGTGTAGATTTGCTCCCTTTTCTGTTATTGGTGCTATATTTGAGACTTCTTGCTTTTTAGCTCTGTTTAAGGAAAAGGAGGTTTATGTGATAACCATTTTTTTTTATCCCTCTATATTGAGTAATATCAGTTACTACAAAATTTCATAATTCTTTCAGATCTCGTGAACACTAATGCCTAGAGGTTCAAATGGGTGCCCTCAGTGAAGGAGAATCTGCCTTATGAAATTATGTTATAAAGTTGTAACTCATAGCAGGCATGATGTGCCTTATGGGAGGGTGGTAGAAGTGTGTTGCAGGTAAGGTCATCTTGTGTCCTGGCTGCCTACTGTGGGGCCTGCTAAATGTGCCTAGACTGTGGTTCTGTGGAGACAATAGCTGAAACCTGGGGATAGGTGAGGATAGGCCAGGTCAGGATGGAAGAAGTGAACCTTCTGAGATGTGTTATGTTTGCTGTTTTCCCATGTGAATTTTGACCTTAGAATAAGTAATTTAAAAAAAAAAACAAAAAACAAAACAAAACAAAAAAAAAACCAACAAAAACAACACCCAAAAAAAAGAGAAGATGGGGAAGGTGCAGGCAGCATGACAGGAATACTTACATGTCCATGGTGGAAAAGCTTTTCTAAGAGTTCGCACTGCATTAGACCTAATGTAACTGAAAACCATGGCATGAAGTTGGTGTTTGGGTGCTTTGTTAAGAAAATCATAATTGACTAGCCACAGTAAGTTTTTCTATTTCCCTTTTTTTAAATTGTTTTTGCAACCCTTTGCTGTTTTATCAGCTGTGGCTGTTTTTGTTGATTTGAATTTGCAAAGCCTGTGTTAATTAATTTACTTTGGACACTCACTTATTAAGGTTTAGCAAGGATAACAGACATTCTATGTAATGGAGAGAAATCATAGAATGATTTGGGATTGGAAGTGACCTCTAAAGGTCATATAGTCCAACCCCCTCTGGAGTAAGCAGGGACATCCTCAGCTAGGTCAGGTTGCCCATAGTCCTGTGAAGCCTCACCTTGAATATCTCCAGGGGTAGGGCCTCGACCACCTCCCTGGGCAACCCGTTCTGGTGTTCCATCACCCTCTAAATCCACAAAAGATGGAAAGGCCAATGTTCTGAAATGGCATTAAATGGAAGCAGGAAACTAAACATCATCTTTCATTAACAGTTTGAAATGTGAAAGAACTTGGCAGTTCTCTGGTTATTTGAAGTTGAGTTTAGAAGAATACATTGACATCATTATATGATTGCTGGAAAAATGGATTGAAAGAGACAGGTTTTGAAGTTTAGAAATTCTTTGCTGCCTGATGGTGATCTGGTGAAGAAATGGGGTTTGGAGAGGCAGACAAAATCACTGTATGTAAGAAGTATTTTCAGACTGGCTGTGAGTCTTAGCACCTATTATGGGTGAGGATTTTGGAAATAGTCGTGCTGCTGTAACTATCTTTGGCATCTGGATTACAAATATAGAGCATATCAGTGCAAATAGTAAAAGAATATTTTTCAAAAATGCACTTCAAATATTGAACAAATATAGATTTCAAGCTTGAGCACAGGCAGGGCTATGCTGAGTTTAGGGAATACTCATCAAAATGATTCACTACATAGCAGTTCCACAGAAAATATAGCTCGTGGGAGAGAGGAAACAGCAGAATGCCAGGGCAATAGGTGTTTCAATTGATGCCTTTTTCTTTTTCTTTTTTTTCTCTCTTTTTTTTTTTTAATCAAATTCTGTTTGTTTTTTGGGTTTTTTTAGGATGTGTGTGTCAGAGTGAAAATTAGTTAACAGATTATTTTTGAGGAAGGAGAAGGTGATGATCCTTGGTGACTCGGGAATCTTGATCCCTGTGGATCCAGTAGTGCAGCTGGAATTGTCAGTCTTTGAGTTTCAGCAGTAAACAAAAGCTCAGAGTGGGTGGGATCCTGTTTCTGCTCTGGAGCATCTTTGTCACCTGACTCTGCAGGCAAATTGTGAGCTTGGTTTTAGAGCTGCTTATTAAAGTTCTAAAGTGAACCCTAACATTAACTATCAGGTGAATGGTGGTACATACATTTCAGTTTCTTCTAAAATGCTACTTTGTTGGGTTTTTGGGGTTTGTTTTTTTTTTCTAATGTCTGTGAAAATTGCTTTCCTAATCCTAAGACATGGCTTTTAAATACTATTGTCATGTGGACTTAGAAGAGTTTTCATTTGCTTGTAATATATATGAAACTAGTTAAAATTCACTTGTGGCAACCTTATTTATTTATCTGGAAATAATACTGCCACATTACAGGGGTATTTTTTCATCTTGGAGGAGAAGACTAATTCGTTTTTACTGAAATAAAGCTATCATGTAGCACTACACCTTTTTTTTTTTTAAACTAATTGCAGGAAAGAATTGTTACAGTACTCATTTGCTTATGATTTAGATGATTTTCATGTTAGGAGATGATGGTGTTAAACTTACCAATGTTCTCCTTTAATATCACTCAGAGTTTTTGCAAGTCCTTGTTTTGTTGCCTAAAAACATAGCATGACCATACTTTTTCATAAAATCTAATGCTCATTTTCCATTGTAAAATGCCACATGCTCTTACATTCTGATTACTTCCCAGAAGTTTCATGCCAGTGCCCCTTCTGTCATCTCTCAGGTTTTTAGAGCGGATTCCTTCTCTCTGACAAATTGTGTGATCTTTTATATTGTAAAATCTTGCATTTTCTCTCCATAGCTTCTGCAGAAAAAGACACAATCAAGAATACTTATTCCAAAGTAATGGATGCATATGGGCTCTTGGGTGTATTAAGATTAAACCTCGGTGAGTAAAATGTATCTGTAGTGGTTTTACAACACTTAGAATTTGGGGTTTATCCCCCAAAAAGTAATTACCACACTTACACAGAATTTGGAAGTAAAATGAAATTACTATTTACAAAAGTAGGCTAAATATAAAAGGTAATAAACATACATACATACGTATGTATATATACAGCTAGACAGTAGCTCAGCTACACCCCTGGAGACCCCATGGACAAAGCCCAGGGGCTGGTGCCAGCTAACACAATATTATCTCTCCCACTTCCAGTCAGTATCCTTATCAGTAACCCAAACAACAGTCAGCAGAGAGAAGCAAGCAAGGCCAAAGGGACAGCCAGGGCAAAAAAGTAAGCAAGAAGAGAGTACAAGCTGTGCTTCAAGCTATATAGGATTTTTTTTAAACCAATGGAATAGGGTGAACGTACCTCTTATATTTTGTTCAGCCCCTTGAGAGTAGAGTCCACCCCCCGGACTCTCTGAATTCTCTGGAAAACTTTATTTACAATTTACTGTCTGAAACCTGTATCAAACCTTATTTTTTCATTTGGTAATGAAAATTGAATTGCTTCTGTAAAGCTGCTCAGCACAGGATCTTTGCAACAGGAACTAGGGTTTGGTTTTAGGTTTTTGGTTTGGGGTTTTTTTTTTTTTCCCTTTTCTTTTTTTTGTCTTTGTAGAATAACTTGTAACAAGTTTGGAGCACTCCCAGAAAAGAGGGAGTGGACAAAAAACAACTTCCTTTTTCACAATCCCTGCTATTTTCAGCATAATTTCTTTCTCCTGTTTGTGTTTCCTTTTCTTCTGTAGAACTTGAGAGTGAGTTCTTGATGTCGACTCTCTTTGTACATTTTTTCAGGCAAGCTAGGGTTAGATTATGTGCATTTAAACACAGAAAGAAATCACCATCATGCTCTGCTGAGGTCGATTAACTAACTACGCCTTTCCTTGTTTCACAGGAGACACATTGTTACATTATCTGGTTCTAGTAACAGGATGCATGTCTGTAGGAAAGATTCAGGACTCTGAAGTTTTTCGAGTCACTTCCACAGAATTTGTATCCTTACGAATGGACTCAACAGACGAGGATCGCATTTCAGAAGTGCGCAAAGTTTTGAACTCGGGAAACTTTTATTTTGCATGGTCTGCAACCGGCATCAGTTTAGATCTTAGCCTCAATGCTCACCGCAGCATGCAGGAGCACGCCACTGACAATAGGTTTTTCTGGTGAGTCTGTAATGTGGTTTTTCAGACATTATATGGAATAATGCATGCCTTTACAAACTGATGTGTGGGGAACTTTTTATCCTTGTCTTTACCCATTCTTAAATCATAGAATCATAGAATCGTACAATGGTAAGGTTGGAAGAGACCTCAAGGATCATCTAGTTCCAACTCCCTGTACATTTTTGTCCCCTGAATATAGAATCATAGAATGGTAAGGTTGGAAGGGACCTCAAGGATCATCTAGTTCCAACCCCCTGCCATAGGCAGGGACACCTCCCACTAGTACAGGTCACTCAAGGCCTCCTCCAACCTGGCCTCGAACACCTCCAGGGAGGGAGCATCCACAACCTCCCTGGGCAACCTGTGCCAGTGTCTCACCACCCTCACTGTAAAGAGCGTCCTCCTAACATGCATTCTAAGTCTCCCCTCTGCCGGTTTAAACCCATTGCCCCTGGTCGTGTCATTACAAGATCTTGTCAATAGTCCCTCCCCGTCCTTCCTGTAGGCCCATTTCAGATACTGGAAGGCTCCTATAAGGTCTCCTCATATTGATGAGATAAAATAGTATTATTTTAATTGTAAGAATAGAAGTATGTTATTAGGGATACAATGTTTCCATGGCCACTTTCTTAACTGGGAGATACAGATTTTCACTGCTTATCTTTGATATTAACAGTTGCTGTGATGTTGTTTTTCAGCTTTGGTATTTCTTAATTCTTCATCAATGTATCAGTTTTTGAAAATGAGTATGGTGGTGGCTTTAAAGAAAGTTTTCACCCAAATGTTTTGGATTCTAAAATACTGTGATATATACAGTTTGTAAGTGAATTTCCAACATATGAAAGGGTTTTAGAGTTCTGTTGCAGGTTACACACATAATTTTCACGTTGCTGCTTTTGTTGAAACAGAACATGTAGGTTGAACTGCAGTGCATGTTGCTTGGCTTCTGAACTCACAATCTTTTTACAGAATATTTTTTAATAAAAGTTTTTACACAGGGAGTTCTTGGTAAAAGGAATGCTGCTGCTTCTGCCAATAAGCAGCCTAAGTAATGCCACTGATTCATATACTGTCATATGAGAAATTCTGCTCCCATGTTTTCAACCTTTGTTAAAAATAGTGTATGTGTCCATGAATCTTGGAAGGGTCCTGAAGACTTGGCAGTATGCTGTTAGAACAGGTGGAAAGCTACATCTTTCCTCCTCTTCTGTCCCATATACAAGACTCCAAACCACCTTAATGTGCGGAGACAGTTCTTTATCGTGAGGATGACAGAGCACTGGAATAGGCAGTCCACAGAGGTTTTGGAGTCTCCTTCTCTGGAGACTTTGAAAACCTACCTGGATACTTTCCTATGTGGCCTTCCTTAGGTGATCCTGCTTTGGCAGGGGTGTTGGACTCAATGACCACTCTGAAGGTCCCTTCCAACACCTAAGGTTCTGTGATTCTGTGATAGGGGCCAGTACTACTCTACTTTTTGCCACTGTTTTGGTCAGGTAGAGGAGCATGGTCAGTTTGCTCTAAAAGACAAATATGTGTATTAAGGCAGAAAATATGCTCAAATCTTCAGAAACATTTACCCTGATAGAAGTTTACAGGAGTTAATAGGAGCCTGGCTGCTTAACTCTCTGCATCTGGAAAAAAATTGGGCTCCATTGATGAATCTGTATTTCAAGCCTTGATGATGCCTCTTTACCCTGTCCAGATAAGCTTGACTGTCTTAGGCTCTTGTACAATTTCTTAAGCTACTGCTTGGGTTTTTTTTCAGTAAGAATTGGTCCTCTCAGGAGGTAGAGAGGTACCACATCCAACATTTAGAAATGTAAACACTAAAAGTCAGTAAGAGGAAATATTCTGCTTAGACACTTTAGTAATTAAACTTTCTTGGGCTTACTAAATAAAATAGAAAAGTTTGAACAGAAAAAAGTTGGACAGCTCCAATCTCAGATTGCCCAGGGAAAGAATAGGGTTTGCTTTCTCAGTCTGCTGTTGTAATGCCTCTATACTTTTCTGTAAAGTGAATGCATATTGGATTGACAGGATTTGAATCTTCATCAGTGATTGAACTGAGGTGCTTGCTAAGTTGAGGATTTTGATTTTTTTATTTTTAATTGGAAATGTAGAGTTTAAAGGCTAAAATTAAAGCAAACCGCTTCAACCTTTGTGCCAAATATGTTATTTGCTATTATGGTAGGATTTTCTGGATAATGACAAGACCAACCATCTTACTAGAGTTTCCTTTTCTTTACTACATGGAAAACTTTAGTTCTTTTTTATATAAGTGAATATTTCCAAAGAAGATCAAAATCCAAGCCCCGATAGAGTGAGGTAAAGCAAACAAATCCTTACAAAACCAAACAAAAACCGTAGAAGAACCAAAGTTTAGTCTTTTTTTTTTTAAATTTTTTAAACTTTATAATTTTTTTTTTTTAACTGCAGTGTTGATTGCTACTAATTAATGCAGAGGCATGTCCAAACTGTGGGTCTTTCTTTCATCTGAGCAGTAGTTGGTGTTAGAGAAAGGTATATGCAACACCGAGCCCCGAAATTGGTATTTATAGAAATTTGAAAATCAGTTGGCTATGAATGTATTCCTGAAAACTTACCTGGGCAAATGGTGACAAATAATAGAAATAATCAATCTATGTTGACAAGGATTTTTTTCTAGCTTGCTTTTGTGATGATGTGGAATTGAATTACTGCTTTACCTATTGCAAAAAGTAACCCTGCAATTGAAACTCTGGTTGTGTTTGGTTTGTTTGTTTTTTTTTCCCTGAAGAGTCTGTAATCTTTTCAGTTCTTAAAGCCAGTCTGACTGGAGAAATATAAACAAAGTTGGATTGGTTTGGGTTTTTTTTGCTGGGTGAAGAGTAGAGGCTGTAAGAGTTATTTTTTAAAGCAATTAAAATTCATAGAATCATAGAATGGGAAAGTCGGAAGAGATCTCAAAGATCATCTAGTTCCAACCCCCTGCCATAGGCAGGGACGCTTCCCACTAGTACTGATCACTCAAGGCCTCTTCCAACCTATATCCTTATTGTGTAAATGTTGAAGCTGTTCTCTTGAAAACTTTGCTATTTCAAGTAAGTTTCAATAGGATTTATATAATAAAATGAAAAGATCCTTATTTCTTTTATCTGTAGTAGTGGGTGTAAAATATAATAAGTCAGTAGCTGGGTTAACAATTTCATCTGTATTTCATTTCCTTCCAGTTATTTTTTTTTTTTTCCCCAATAGGAACCAGTCACTGCATTTACACCTGAAGCACTATGGGGTGAACTGTGATGACTGGTTGTTACGGCTCATGTGTGGAGGAGTGGAGATAAGGACAATTTATGCAGCTCACAAGCAGGCAAAGGCTTGCCTCATTTCACGACTAAGCTGTGAACGGGCTGGCACCAGATTTAACGTCCGGGGAACAAATGATGATGGTCACGTTGCTAATTTTGTTGAAACAGAGCAGGTATGTTACACTGCAGTGCACAATGCTTGGCTGATGAACTCAAGGTAATCATGTGTGTGGATAGGTTTTTTTTGCCCTGAATCAGTAGATCACAAGTCAGCAGATATTGGAATCGTTCCTTTGCTGCTAAATAAGGAATTTAAGTAGGTTACATAATTTGATGATCTTGGTTTTTAGTGTGGCTTAAGGTAAGGGCATGCATGGGTCTGAGTTTCAGTAGCTTAAGAAGCTGTTATCCCTGAACTGCTGCAGGTGTCTGTACTCCCTTTTAGCCTCCTGAGCTGTAGGTGAATGTGTGAGCAGAGAAGAGGGATGTGATTCTGCTCTCCAGCTGCTCTGGTGAGACACCACATGGAGTATTTTGTTCAGCTCTGGAGCCATTGCCATTAGCACGAACAGGACATGAACTTGTTGGAGCGGGTGCAGAGGAGGGCCACAAAGTTGATGGGAGAGTGGAACACCTCTCCTGTGAAGAAAGGCTGACAAGATTGGGGTTGTTTAGCCTGGAGAAGAGAACAGGGAGACCTTATTGCAGCCTTTCAGTAATTAAAGTGAGGCGGGGGCCGGGGGGGGG